>JANHAO010011148.1:0-17170 GCA_026873985.1 Saraca asoca | reverse complement strand
CTTGTCTAGTCATACAAAATAATGTTGAATGAGATTTTGACTATTTAAAGAGATTGAGGCAAGTAAAACTTATCAAGTCACCTACTTTAAATAAGTAGTAATGCTTTATATTTTAAATTTAATACTTTCAGCATATTATTCAAATTATTTAATTTTATATCTTTTAATAATATCTTTAACACTTATATATATTGTATAATTTGAATTAATATATATAAATAAATTAATTTAATTCAAATAATGTTTGTGGAAGTAATTAATATTCTTCTATTGGAGGTGAGAAAAAGAGATTAAAGAAGATGAAGTCAGCATTATATAAGAGGTTTTGTAAGCCATCTTTTGAGCTCAGCCCTCCTTCCTTTCCAACCAAGTAAAAGAGAATATATGAAGAATAAGGAGTAAAGGTAGTGATAGTGACCATGCATGCTGGGAAAGGATATAGAAATTTCCACAAGTCAAAGCTATTCAAAAATATTTTTCATAAGAAAATGTTTTTTTATTTGTATAAAAACAAAAATCTTTCATGACAATTCTATATCTTATGATTTAGAACAATTTCTTTTTTAAAATAATTGATATTATTTTTCACTGTACTCCTTATAGTATAATATCAAAATATATAAAATATTTTATTTTTCACAAGTCCAACTTAGATTTTGTTTCAGTGAAAATGCTATTCAAAGGGTACTTAGCCAATATTATTAGCAAAAGAATTTTATTTTTTTATTAAATAATTTAAAAATATGATAGATTATTCCGTTTTAAGATTAAAGTATGCTGTGAACCTCTTTAAAAATTTATTAAAAACTTATAGATTATTTAGTTTTTTAAAATAATCGACAACAATATTTGAATCAAAAAAATATTTTCTTAATTAAAATTTTGACTTTATCTTCTTTTTATACAATTTAGGAAGAAATAGAAATTCTACTCTATTGTTAAATATGTCACCGTTAAAATAAACTGTATTGTAATTGATCAATGTTTACAAATACAGAATTACTAGTAAAATTTGAATTAAAAAATTTCTATCCAATCCTATCAATTTAGCCAATCTTAGTTGAAATTTTAACTTTTTAAAGTCACTAACAATCCTATTTGAATCAGAAAAATATTTTCTTATTCAAAATTCTGACTTTACTATTTTTTTTATACAATTCAGGAAGAATTAGAAATTCTACTCCACTGTTATATACTAAAACAGAAAGGTATTTACAAAAATAAAGAATTATCACTGAACAATACAATTTCTGTCCAATCTCATCAATATAGCCAATCTTTGTTGAAATTTTGGGGTCAAATATCCAACCAAGTATATACGCGGATTGGCCAATGACATAGCTTTTATATGATATCTGTTCAAATGAATACATGTATGCATGCGTGCTGTTTGCCATTTCAAGTTTTCAAAAGTCAGAGGATTTTGAAAACTTTTAAATTTATTTTAAAAAAGGCAAAAAAAATCAAATATTTTAGGGACCATGCATTTTTTTTCCATGAAAGATTTTGAAATTTTTCATACCTAAAAATGAATTAACCCAAAAGGGGAAATGTTTCAAATATTACACTTAATTTTGATATTAAACAATAAGAATTAGGATATAGATTCTGAAAATCTTTTGACCAAAACCAGAACGTTCTTAAATAAAAAATTGGGAATTTTGCTGTTCAAACAGTCACTAAAAAAATTTTATAGGCTTCTAAATTATGAACATGAGAAAAAAAAATATTTTTAACGATGTATCCTTTCCCTTTGGCTGACATTGACATATTATACTAACACAGCTTATTCTGTAGACATATTTTGAAGGTGTAAATTGTGCATTTGCAAAGTAACATCCGAAAATGAAAGTGGGTAAAACCAATCACATTAATCCCATGATCCAATTGCCCCTCAAGATTTACAACTGTTGTTGATAATATAAAAAAGAAAAGTAAATTAAGTATAAAAATGAGAAGGTGAAAATATATTTTGATAATTTAATCAAGTAATTCAAATTATATCATATCTTAAAAGATAGTTTGATCGATAAAAAATTACATAAAAAGTATAACTTATTAAGAAGTAATAAATGAATATATTGATAAAATGAAGGATTTCAAAAAATTCTACTTCTCATATTATAAGAAATTACTTATCTATCATTCTTTAACTAAAAAAATTTCTTATATAAAATTTTAATTCTTATTATCAATTAAAAATCTTTAAAATGTTGATTAAGAATTTTTCTGCATGAATTTCTCTTTTATTATCAACAAAAAAATTTCTTATATAAAATTTTAAAATTTTATATAATAAGGATTTTAATTCTTATTATATAAAATTTTTTGTTTATTAAATTTTTTTTATTTAAATGTTTAATTAGGTTGAAGCCATTGTGATTATATCAATGCATATCGATGGGCAGGACCATAGATTGAATCGATAATATTTTTCAAAAGTTGTTCACCTAAGAAGTTAATAAACAAAAAATTATTCTCCCCTTGATTGAATTTTACTTTTACAACAACAGCAACAATAATAATAATATATTCTTTCTTGATAGGAATTCATTATATTTAGTGATGAAAGAAGAATTAAATAATATTTTTTGTGATTTTGTCAAATATAATTATCATGTGAACATATAGTTTCAACTTTCGAAAGTACATTTGACTGCCAATTTTAGCCATAGTCATTTGTTCAACAATGAAAAGTATATATAATAGACCAAACTACAGTATGATTTTACAATAAAAAAATGTTTGATTGTTCTACAATAATATATATATATATATATACAAACTATAGTATAATTATCAGATAATGCATAAGTTATATCATTTTACAATAAAAAAAAGTTTGAATGAAAGATGAAAAACGTTTATTTGTGATTCACATGTGAATGAAGTCAAAATTTATGCTAAAATGGCTCTTAACCAAACCATATTTCTTAATATATATATATATATATATAATTAGACTATATTAAAAAAAAAAAAAAAGCCTTCGTCCTTCTATCCCTAATCAATTTTGTGGAAATAATTAATATATATTCAATTTGACATCATTTGTTCAATTAATGTGAGACAGTTTACTAATTAAATCAATTAATAATTTTACATGCAAACTTTTGATTAAGTAATTTTTTTAATGAACAGATTCCAATACATAGAACTCAAATACCATATTTAATTAATTAATTAATCTCAAAAGAAAGCAACCAAATCAGAAAGTGGATCTGGCATAGCCTTACAAGATAAGTGGCACAAAAGCACATGTTCACATACGCATTTTCGCATCACTGAAATAAATGGCTGGTTGACGTGTGATCTATAGAACCATCCCCAACAAGTCATGGTATTTGAAAAAATTAAATAAATTATTTGTCATGCAACTTTAATTTATTAAAGAATATAAGCTGTATCACATAAACTATTAATATTATTTATTAACATATTAATGCTGTAGATTAATTCAATGGAGAGTGTTGAATTGGTTCATGCTGTATCAAATAAACATCCTATATAATCTGTTAGTAAAAATATAAAATACTTCTTTCAAGGTTGAATTTTACTTTAACCAAATTTAAAAACTTAGAAATTAAATCATCAAAATTATATAAAATTTAGAATTAATATTTATCATTTATTTAATTAATTATTTTATTAAATTATGTTATTTTCTCCTAAATTTTTTAAGCAATTACAATATTATTGTATATACATTGATTTACAATGTTATTTTTCATATATAAATTTGCAATTCATATTTAAATATTTAATTAATTTTTTTATATATAACTTAATTTCTATAAATTATATAACGTAGAAATTATGTATGAAAAATAATACAATAAGTCAACTGTTGGGGGATATTCAGCAAATGGAGAAAACGCATAGAAAGAAAAATTAAGGAAGGAAAAGTTAACTAAGGAGTTTTCAGGAAACTATCTTTAAGATAGTAATTGCCCCACTTAATTGTAGATAACTTAACAAAAATTCTACCCTTGGGATATCATGCTTAACGAAGAAGAGGGAGACTGTAATTCTCCCCATTCTTATAGCCAGACTTAATCCAGTAGGAATTAGGAGAAAGATATAGAAAAAGAAGAAGAATAAGAGGATAACAATAATTCTTCTGTATTTGTAATTCTTGTAATTATCTTATTTATAGAATTTTAAATGACTACAAATACCTTGTGACTAAAAGTCATGTAGATAACTTAGACATAATAGTTAGCTAATAGTCATTAATTTACATTTAAACACTTTAGATTAACAGTAATAACCTAATTGTGCACATTTTTTGCCAAGATTTATTAGTTTAAATAAAATACCTTTTAATATAATTGGTTATTTTATTAGATAATACATATTTTATAACAATTCCCCACTTATTATCTAATAATAATGACACAATTCTATAGAACAAAAAATTACTGAGTATTTGCATAATGCATGTCCAAAAGGTGGCCATGGCTTAAACCTTCAGATTGAATATGAACCATAAAGATAACATGTAATACCTTAAAAGGAAAATAATAAAAAAAAATGAGAAAAATAGAAAATATATTGCTGAGGGACTAAAGTGTAGTTCCTTAAGATTCATTAGGGTCGTAACATAATTTATCCCTGTTCCAAAAGAACCTTTTTGAAGGAAATGAAAAGTCAATGGAATCAAAGTGTAATTTACCCCATTTCTTTTTTTATATAAAATTTCCCCAGCTAGCACCTTCTTCCTTCCTCACTCTCCTAAAGCTTTCCTTTTCCCCTGCGCTGCTGCATCTTGCTCTAGTGATTTCTGTCTTCCTCCATTCCATTGTTGCCTGATGAAGCTTCGATCGCTAACCATCGTCCCCCCAGCTCTCTAACATCCTTCTTTTTCTAGCCAACTTAGTTCGACTCTTCTTCTCCTCTCCAACTGGTGAGACCAGCAACCCACATTGGCTCACCGATGACATTCTAGCTTCAGCCAAGCTACCCACCTGCACTCTAGAAGGTGGTGAGTAATCCAAGAATAAAATATTTATTTTATAATAATTTTATAGCAAATTTTCAAGATGGGTTAGTTTAAACCTTTACTTCCAAGCTGAAGAGAAATTGAAATTTTTCTTATCGTCTTGCTTCAGTAATATCCCTATTGAAGGATCAAGCACACCGACGTTCAATTTTTAGAGTTTCAATTGAAAAATCTAAGTAGACGGTTTTGCTACTTGATCTTAAAAGTTCAACTTAACTATTAAAGTCTAACATTAATATTTGGTGGTATGCTTAGCTAGATAACCTTAAACCTAAGTTCAAGTGCTAATTTTAATAATAATTATATCCAACTAGGTTAAAAAACTTAATTTCTCCAAATGGGCTGATTTAGCACCTTAAGAAACAATTAGATCATTTTAAGGAATTTCTAAGGTGAGTGGATTATCCTCCTCTCTTAATAAATCCCATTTGCAGAATGAAATAATTTTATTATATGGAATATTTTAATTCCTTTTGAATAATGGGATTCTCTTATATATTAACGTGGTTTCAAAAATTTATTCATATGTTGTATATGTATATGAAAAAAGATTTGTCATGATAAAGTTATGTATTTTCATCTTGATTTATGTTATTAGAATTGGTGATTCCATTTTTCTATGTGATGAATGAGTATGAAAATGTTTTAGCATATTTATGTATTTTATGATAAATATTGCTAACCCAAGCCAGGAATTTCATATATTGCAATATGAAGTGTTGTCATGTTGAAACTTATGTTACTTGGAGTAATTGATGATATGAATAAAATGTCTTTTATACGTGGAAAGACATGATACCATTGTGTTTCAAATGATTTGATGTTTTGTGGTGCTAGATCCATTGGAAATTCATTGGGAACCCTTAAGTACACTTGTAAATAGAATATTTTACAAGCACATTAGATGGATTATGATGATGTTTATAGGCATGTTGGATGGATTAAGGCAATGTTATGATGTTATGGTTACCTCTGGAAATTTTCCTTTGGGATTCCAATTGAGTATTTTAATTATTTAAGTATTGATATATATTTTAGAGAGCTTATTGACTTATCTCATATTTTCATAGTAGCATATTCTAATGCTTATTTTTATGTTACTGAATACTATATTTTCAATTACTTAACTTTCTTGATGGATTTAAGTTTTCAAATCTACTTTGAGATTATGATGATTGTATGGGTAAGCTTATTTTCATGGCTATATACTTTGAAATATGATTTATAAATGAGGTTTTGATGTTTATGGGATTATTTTCTTATTAAATTTCTATGAAACTCACTCTTTTTTCTCAATATTTTTCAGAGCCCAAGGATACACCTATTTTTCCTCTACCCTACATTGATAAAGGATTTTCTCATTGATCGAGTAGACTTCTTTTTGCGGAGTATAAAGGTATATGAATGGTGAAATTTGAGGCAATTGGTAGGATTATGTATGCATATATTTTTGGTTGCGGGGTGCCCAATAGAATATAGTTTATGTTATCTGAGCCGTTGTTATTTTTAGTAATCATTGTATAAGTTATGGTGGGCATATAGCCATTTTATTGTCATATAGGCATTGTGCTTGGATGTTTAAAAAATAGAGAAAACTCTACCAGATTTTTTATAGAAACAGATATGTATATATTTGATTATGTATTGATGTAACTGTGTGTCTTGGTATGTTATAATGCATGGTCAGTCTTGTAGAGGGTTTTCTAATAGTGACCTTCTATGCCAATCACGTTTCGTGGAACAAGGTGTGACAAAGTTGGTATCAAAGCATAGTCTAGAGTTTAGGTGCATGATTTGGGGTTTCCGACTGCCAAGATGGGATAGGTACACCAACTTCATGTTAGTGTGCCTAGGAGCACAACACATGAGTAAGAATATGTTAATGCTCACATCATGAATATGTCAAAAATCTTCGTAATTCCTGAATCTTTCATTTCTACGCCCATGCATATTTGAACCTTGTCTAGATAAATCTTCCTGTTAGATAATAGGAAGATGATATTGCTGACAGCCATAATGCTAGCAAGGATTAGTGTAAAAATGGTCCTCTTTTACTTAACCAAAAGAGAGACGCTTTGAGGCAAGGAAAGTGTAGTAGACCTAAACATTTCTTGTCAATAAAAAATAAAAGAAATGATAATTAGGGCATAAAAAGAAACATCTAGGAAGCAAGGGTTGTTCGATTTATGTGAAGCTATTGTTCGAGAGCCAGCTTCTAATTAGCTTAAAAATTTGGGTTGTAAGATTTCATACTTAAGCTTAAAAACAGATAAAGATTCTAATCTTAATGAGGTTGATTCTGATTTTAGGGATGACGGTATTGTGACAGCTTGAGGTGAAAGGGATTTTCTAGAAGCAGCCAAAATTAGCAAGAATTATCAGATTTTGGAACTATGACGACCATGCTAATTTCTTGCACAATAATAAGAATGCTGCTGACTACAGGCCCAACATTATTCATCAGGCCCTTCTAATTATTTTAGATAGTCCACTAAATAAAGCTGGAAGAGTACAAGCTATATATGAAAGAACTAAAAAAGGTGTTCTTTTTGAGGTCAAACCTTAAGTTCATTTTCCAAGGACAGTCAAAAGGTTCTTTGGTGTTATGTGGCAACTGTTTTAAAATCAAGCATATCCACTATTGGTAAGCATGAGAATCTCCAAGAGTGTCAAAAAGGATACTTAAATTACTAATGATAGTAGTTTGGCGCAAATTGATGTTGAAGAGAAGTTAAAGTCCAATAATAAGGCTCGATTTTTAAAACATGAAATTGATTACCCAAGTGACAATGAAAAGGGGTCTGGGCATGGAAGCGTTCCAGATCCTCAGGATAGGGTTCCAACCAAAGATGAAGATGATGATCAATCTTTTGCTAAGAAGGATTCTTATTTCTCTGGAGAGTATAATTATTATGGCTCTAAACACCCTAATAATTTATAAAAGCAGTGATGCTTCAAGTGCTGAACAAATGATAGAGACTGGTGCTATAAATACCTGTTAGACCTTTTAAGATCTCATCAATATGAAAAAGCATTTGGTAGATTGCTAGAAGCTTTATTTAACAATGTCAAAGTATGAGAGATATAGGTATCAAAGCATGCAATAGCACCTTTGTCACTGTGTCTGTTAGATCCACAAACCAAATCACAATCTGGGAAGCTTTTTGTTGCTATAGTCCTAAGAGACCTTTCCTAATAGGAAAGACATGCAAGATCTAGTGCTTTTGTATCCACATATTGTGCATTGATAAGTGTGCTAGAACATTAGCTAACTGAAGAAATGAAAATGGTGGCCATATGTGCATTGCAAAAGTTTGTCATGAATAGCAAGACTAACAGGTGAGCTATGGTAGAAGTTGGTGGCATACAAGTGATTCAGGAATTGCTATTGTCTCTTAATCCAAAAGTTGTTGGACAAATAGCATTATTGATCAGATTTCTATTTACAACTCACATACTTTCTTTTACATCCCGTCGTTTCACTTTGTTCCTCTATCTTGTACTTCTTTGTCTACTTCTATTAACATTGCCCCCATTCAAGCCTTTCTTAGCTCTTTAGCTGGTGGTTGTATCCTTTTGCTACTTTCATTTTTAAAGTCTGAACCCATTGAGGTCAAGAAGGTAGTCTACTGAAGCAGAATATGAGGTTATGTCTGGTGGTCTTTCTGATGATCATGTTGGTAAAATAAAAAAAAATTCTTGTCACAAAAGGTATAGTTCCAATCTGATGGAATCAACTAGATCTAATGAATAGGACAGATAAGGTTGCTGAAGGTTTTATTATTGAAGCACTAAGAAATCTTTATGGTGACAAAGATGGCTACTGTAAAGCAACTTTAGAGGCTGGATGTGTGAAATTATTGGTGGTCTCTTGCCTTTAGACAATGTTGTTGCTCAGTTAAATATAATTTCTCTATTGGCTCGTTTAATGTTGGCTTTCAGTGACAGCATCCCCAAAGCAATAGACTCTGGAGTTGTTAAAGATTTACTTCAACTTATTGGTCAGAAAAATGATAGTACTATATGAGCAAGTGCTGTTGTTGCTTTAGAGGGCCTTCTTCAAAATCAACTAGTGCTAAGAAAGCTACCATTAGTGTAAATGGTGTTCTAATCTTTATTAGAGCTACAGTTGCCCTTCTAAGGAGTGTATGCAAGGTAATAGTAGTTATGCTCTGTAGGAGCATGCAACTCAAACTTTAGTAAATGTCTACTTTAATTCTGTATCTAGGAGAACTTTCCCATTCTTCTCGCCTTATTGCACCAGTTGGTGATGTAATTGGGGCTTTTGCTTATACACTGATGATCTTTAAGGAAAAAATTAACATTGGTGAGGAACCTTTTGATGCAATTAAAATCAAGGATATTCTAGTAACATTTTTAAAGCCTTGGGACAACAAGTTGATTCAAAAGCATATCCTATAGGCTATGGCCAATCTATATGAAAACATCTTTAAAGTGTCTTAATCATGCAAATACAAAGAAGGTTCTTATTAGACTTGTAACTATGGCTGTTGCTGATATGCAAGAGTATCCACTACTTTCCTTGACAAGCTTATGTTGTGATAAGATAGGAATGTCAGAGACTATAAACAAAAGAGAAGGTATCCAGTTACTCATATCACTGCTTGGACAATCTAGTGAGTAGCATCAAGAGTACGTAGTTTAGTTGATAGCAATCTTGATTGACCAAGTTAATGATTGCAAGTGAGCAATCACTGCTGCTGAAGGGATTCCCCCATTAGTGCAGTTGTTAGAGATAGGATCGCAGAAAGTAAGAGCAGAAGCAGCCTATGTTCTGTGGGATTTGTGCTATCATAGTGAAGATATCCATGCATATGATGATAATGTAAGGGTTATCTAGGCATTCTTATGGTTTCTTAAAAGTGGTGGATCAAGAGGACAAGAGGCTTCTGCTAAGGCACTCATGAAACTTGTCCAGACAGCTGACCCTGCTACAATTAATTAGCTGTTAGCATTACTCCTTGGAGACTCTCCAAGTTCAAAGGTCTATGTAGTTCGAGTTTTAAGTCATGTATCTACTATGGCTTCATAGAAGGATCTTTTACAAAAAGGGCTCTATAGATAGTAAAGGGCTGAGATCTATTGTTCAGGTTCTGAGCTCGTCAAGTAAGTAAATCCAAGAATATGTTGTTTCTATCCTAGTTGATTTATTTAGCACAAGACAAGACGTTTGTAATAATATAGCTACTGATGAAAATGTGCTCGCTTACATAAAGCTTTTGACTAGTAAAACTCAAGTTGTTATAATGCAGTTAGCACAAGCATTGAGTGCTCTATCACATCCAAACAAGACATTTACAAATAAGATGCCTTATATTGCTAAGTGTAATGTTAAGCCACTAATCAAGTTGGCTAACACTTCCTCTGTAGAGGCTGCTAAAACTATAGCTGCTGATCTGGCTAATCTTCTTTTTGACTACTTTATTACTGTTAAAGCTCTACAAAATGATGTTGTTTCAGCTTTGACAAAAGTACGAGTAGAAGGAACTTTAGAAAGGAAGGAATAGGCGCTACAAATGTTTTAGAAGTAGTTGCACTATTAGTCAAGAAAAATAAGGTGTTAACTTTACTTACCATCCTTGATCTACCCTTATTGAAATACCATCAAACTTAGAACTTCTTGCCTATTGCCTAGCTAAGGGGACTTCCTCAGTGCAAAAACAAGGCAATTGAAATTCTTTCCAAACTTGTGGGGATCAACCAGTTGTGCTTGACGATTTATTCACTACTAGGTTTGGATCTATAGTTCATTAGCTAATAGAATTATGAACTCTTCCAGTTTGGAAGTAAAGGTTGGAGGGGCTACCTTATTCATTTGTGCTATGAAAGAGTACAATGAACTATTAAAAGATGCACTTGATGTTTTAGGGTATCTACAACCATTAATATATGTGTTAGTTGATATGATGAAGCAGAATTCTAGTTATTCATCATTAGAAATTGAAGTTCAATCTCTTAGAGATTTTATGGAGAGATGCATTTCGAAAGTTGGCGAATTTGATATTCCCAATCCAACCACTGTATTGTGTGGCATTATTGCCTTACGGTTGCTTTCAATTATTTCTTCATCTTATGCTAAAGAAGTATGTTTCATATCCTTCTCACATCCTTCCTTAAATTTTGGTTAAGTTGGACAATTATCTAACATATAAGGAGCAACTTGTAACTATCGTTAGCTAGAAAATTAAGAAAGCTTCACTCTAAAAAATATTCATCGATGAAAGTCCTATGGGAGAACTATAGGAAAAAGGAAATAACCTGGGAGCATAAGTCCTTCATGATAAGTAAATACCCCCAGTTGTCTAAATGATCTAATGGTATAGATCTTCACTTCTTATGACTATATTTCTAGAATTCAATGATGAATTATTTTGTTGGGGGGAAGAGTTTGTAATACCTTAAAAGGAAAATAATAAGAAAAAAATGAGAAAAATAGAAGATATATTATTGAGGGATTGAAATGTAGTTCCTTAAGATTCGTTGGGGTCGTAATGTAATTTGTCCCTTTTCCAAAAGAACCTTTTTGAAGGCAGTGAAAAGTCAATGAGGGTCAAAGTGTAATTTATCCCATTTCTTTTATGATATAAAATTTCTCCAGCCAGTACCTTCTTCCTTCCTCATGCACCCGAAACTTTCCTTCTCCCTTACACTGTTGCGTTTTGCTCCAATGATCTTTCTCCTCCACTATTTCATTGTTGTCCAATGAAGCTTCGACCACCAGCCATCGTCCCTCCAGCACTCTAGTGTCCTTCTTTCTCTAGCCAACTTAGTTCAGCACTTCTTCTCTTTTCCAACTGGTTCAGCCAACAACCCACATCTTCTCACTAGCGATGTTTTAGCTCTGGCCAAGCTACCACCCTGCACTTTAGAATGTGGTGAGTAATCCTAAATTAAAAGATTTATTTTATAGTAACTTTATAACAAGTTTTCAAGATGGATTAGTTGAAACCTTTACCTCCAAGCTAAAGAAAAATTGAAATTTTTCTTATTGTCTTGCTTCAACAATATTCCGATTAAAGGATTAAGCACACTGACGTTCAATTTTTAGAGTTTCAACTAAAAAATCCAAGTAGGTGGTTTTGCTACCTAATCTTAAAAGTTTAGCTTAAATATTAAAGTCTAACATTAATATTTGGTAACGTGCTTAGCTAGAGAATCTTAAATCTAAGTTCGACTGTTAATTTTAACATTGATTATATCCAATTAGGTTGAATAACTTGATTTCTCCAAGTAGGTTGATTTAGCACCTTGAGGAACAATTAGATCATGTGAAGAAGTTTCTAAGGTAAGTGGATTATCCCCCTCTCTTAATAAATCCCATTGGCAGTATGAAATAATTTTATTATATGGAATATTTTGATTCCTTTTGAATAATGGGATTCTCTTATATATTAACGTGGTTTCGAAAGTTTATTTGTATGTTGTATATGTATATGAAAAATGATTTGTTGTGATAAAGTTATGTATTTTTATCTTGATTTATGTTATGCGAATTGGCAATTCCATTTTTCTATGTGATGAATGAGTATGAAAATGTTTTAGGATATTTGTATATTTTATGATAAATATTGCTTTCCTGAGCAAGGATTTTCATATATTGTGATATGAAATGTTGCCATTTTGAAATTTATGCCACCTGGAGTAATTCATGATATGAATAAAATTTCTTTTATATGTGGAAAAATGTGGTAGCATAATGTGTTTCAAATGATTTAATATTTTGTGGTACTGGATCTATTAGAAATTCATTGGGAACGTTCAAGTGCACTTGTGAATAGAATATTTTATAGGCATGTTAGATGGATTATGATGATATTTACAGGTGTGTTGGATGGATTTGGGCAATGCTATGATGTTATGTTTATAATGTTATGGTTATCTTTGTGAATTTTCCTTTAAGATTCCAGTTGAGTGTTTTAATTATTTGAGTATTAATATATATTTTAGAAAGCTTATTGACTTCTCTCATATTTTCATAATAGCATATTTTGATACTTATTTTTATATTATTGAATATTATATTTTCAATTACTTAACTTTCTTGATGGATCATAGTTTTTGAATCTATTTTGAGATTGTGGTGGTTATATGGGTAAGCTTATTTTCATAGCTATATACTTTTGAATATGATTTATAAATAAGGTTTTGATTTTTATAGGATTGTCTACTTGTTGAGTTTCTATGAAACTCACTTCTTTTTCTCAATATTTTTTAGAGCCGAAGGATACACCTACCTTTCCTTCACCCCACATTGATATAGGATCTACTCATTAATCAAGTAGGCTTCTTTCTACGGAGTATAAAGGTATATGAATGGTGAAATTTAAGGCAATTAGTAAGATTGTATATGCATGTATTTTTGGTTGCGAAATGCCCAACAAGATATAGTTTGTGTTATCTAGGCCGTTGTTATCTTTGGTAATCATTGTACAAGTTATGGTGGGTGTATAGCCCTTTTGTTGCTGTATAGACCTTATGTCAGAACATCCAAAAAACATAAGAAACTCTGCTAGATTTTCAATAGAAATAGATATATATTTGGTTATATATTGATGTAATTGTGTGTCTTTGTATGTTATAATGTATAGTCAGGCTTGCAAAGGGTTTACTAATGGTAAATTTCTACACCGATCACATTTCGTGGATCAGGGCATGACATAACATATTCACGTTATGCAATAATTCATGATTATGCAATGATAGTGCATTTTTTATATGGGCCTTGTACTCATCTTGACTTAGCAAGTACATCTTGAATCTTATTAAATAATTCCCAAGAAGCAACCTCTCACTTCCACACTTGCAAAGATAAATTCACTAAGGATGCCCACAATCACTTTAGCATCTCACATAAGCTATAAATCTATTAAGAACAAAAGTTCAGTCTTCTCATTGTAGAAATAACAATGCATTAACTAGATATGAACCAGAAAGAGATTTACCCCTATCACTCCTTAGATATCTAATAAACTGAAATGCAACTTTATGTTGATATTTCTCAAAAAATTTTAATTTAAACTTCTTTTGAACTTTTCTACACAAGATTTTTAATTAGTGAAATCACGCTTTATAATTGACATCAATGTGATATAGTAGGCTTCAATTAAAATTATCTCTATTAGTTGAAAATAGTCCCATACCTTCCATGGTTTCAAAATTTTTCACTTCCACCCTTTAGGTTTGATAAAGGATCTACTAGTATTTGATCTAGAGATAGGTACTGTAATTTACCTTATTTCAACTCAAAATAAATAGGTGTATTTACCTTTCATCTCCATAGATAGGTATTAAATATTATCTTATCTTTGTTAAAGATAGATACTTACTCAATACTTAGCTTATCTTTGCATTCAATAATACTTATGATCATGCTTATCATTTTACATTATTTTCAATGCTTGTTCAAATATCTATAAGAAATAACTCCTTTTTAATATTATATTTAGTCCTTGTTCAAATATTTCTAAGAAATAACTGCATTAGTTTTTTTAAAAAAAATGTCATATTTTCTACATACATATTCACAATATGTAAACTTTTAGAATAAAATACACAAGTGTCTTGTACTTGTACATACAAGTATTATATTACACGAATTTCATTGAAATTAAAAACATCAAAGTTTAATCCTCTGTACAAGAAAACTTCTATCTTCTTCTTAAACACAAAAATAATTGTACGATTGTTGACATATCTATAAGAAATAACTCCTTTTTTATATTATCTTTAGTCCTTGTTTAAATATCTTTAAGAAATAACTGTGTTAGTTTCTTAAAAAAAAAATTCATATTTTCTATATACATATCCACTATATGTAAACTTTAAGAATAAAATACATAAATGTCTTGTACTTGTACTTAAAGTATTAATTTACACGAATTTCATTGAAATTAAAACATCAAAGTTTAACCACTTGTACAAGAAGAGTTCTATCTTCTTCTTAAACACAAAAATAATTATATGATCAAATTGACAATCGAAGTACATCATAAAATTCATGATACTTAAATGTCAATTTATATTAATCATACAATGGAAAT
This sequence comes from Saraca asoca, assembly GCA_026873985.1. Lineage (NCBI taxonomy): Eukaryota > Viridiplantae > Streptophyta > Magnoliopsida > Fabales > Fabaceae > Saraca > Saraca asoca. The sequence goes on along the minus strand of JANHAO010011148.1, from coordinate 2,107 downwards.
ATATCATTTCAAAATTAATAATAATAATTTCATACTTTCTAACTCTTTTGAGTGTTTCATTTAGTCACAAAAATGTAAGATATTATCTATTATATTTTACAAATTGTGGCATATTAATCAATTATATCCGATGTGATCGATCATAAACAATAGGACAAGTAAATATGTCATATGTCACATTAAGAAAATCATGAAATTTCCCACCTTTAACATGGATAATAAAATCCATTCTCTCTTCAAAATTTTAATTTACGTATACACTTGTACTTAGCCAACCTTAAAATTTTCTCCTCATTTGATTGAGTTTTTCAAGAAACCTTTGTTATAATTGGCTACATTCAAACAATTTTGAATTCCCAACTTTAAAATTTTCCCGTAGTGTGATTGAGTTTCTCACGAAACCTCCCTTATAATTGGCTATATTTAACAATTTTGAATTTCATCATATGTTAGTCTGGCTTTTCCATTCTAGAGTAAAAAAGCATGATATTGTGTGAGTGGCTATGAGATTCACCTAAGATATGTATTTTGAAATGGTGGAAATTAAATCATCCTATATTTGAATTTAAACAAGTCAAATATGCGTGCTAGATTGAAACATCAAACACATAAATTGCTATAATTCAAAACACATATTTGAAGTTAACAAACTCAAATAAAAACATTTGAATATTTGAAATAATACAAATAAATAACATTCCTTTAAATTAGAGAATGCGAGAAACTTATCTTATTGTCACAAATCCAAAAGTAAAAAAGACAATGAAAAGTCATTATTCTCTAAGTCTTTATATGTATGCATGTGTATATGTATATATTCACATGAGATTATTTGATGTTTTATATTTCAATGGTCCATCGTGATCCAAAACATGATATTCGCATATTTTGTATAAGAAGACAATGCCTCAATGATCCAAGAAAATGGGTTTCAAATCCTAAGAACATCTACAAATGGTTCCAATCTTCTGAAGATCCAATTTGGAATGATAAATGACATTTCTATACATGATAGAAAAAGACTTCTATCACAAACCACAACTAATAAATATAAAAAACAAAGTAACATTGGGTCCCTATGCTTTGCCTTTCAAAATTGTAAGGAACATATATATTTCAACAAAGTGTTTCTATTACAAAACTTGAAAAGATACCATATATGCAAATAACTTTCATCTCTATTTAACAGTTTTCCGTAAATGAAATTTATTCATTTAAACACATCATCCTTTCAAACACCAACAAACATTTATGAAGTATTAAAAATAATCTAAGATAAAAACAATATAATTTTAGATAAGAGGAACATCAATAAATTTGAAGATTTAAATTTATCTCATGAATTGTCATTGAAAATTCAAATCTTCACACCAATTTTATCTCATATTGAAAGGTTCATAACATTCTCATTCATTTAAACTTCTCTCCTTTGAACATTTTGTTGTCTTCTTGTGCAGAAATACCATTGAAGTTTTTGAAATTCTAGGAAAAAAAAAACATAACCTTTGAAGTTTTTTCCATTATCTAAATTTTCATTTGGAGAATAATTACTATCCGAAAACTATGAGGGATATTAAGAAAATTGAGAAAACACATAGAAAGAAAAATCAAAGAAGGACATGATAGGCAATGCATTTTAGAAAACTATCTTTAGAATAGTAATTTTCCACTTAGTTGCAATGGTTTCATGAAAATTCAACTCCCAAGATACAATGCCAAACGAAGAACAGAGAGACTGCAATTTTCTCTATTCTTATAGGTAGAATCAACAAGTTGGAATTAGGAGAAAGACACAAAAGAAGAAGAGAATAACAATAATTCTTCTATATTTGTACTTTTTATAATTATCCTATTTAAAGAGTTTTAGATAATCGGAAATATCTTATGACTAAAAGTCATATACATAACGGGACATAACTATTGGCTAACATTATTAATTTAAATTTAAACACCTTTTGGTTAATAGTTACAACCTAACTATACACACTTATTGCCAAATGTTGTTAGTTTAAATAAAATACTTTTTAATATAATTAGTTATTTTATTATATAATGCTTATTTACAACAATCCTCCATTTATTATCTAATGATAATAACACAATACTA
>JANHAO010011147.1:0-17162 GCA_026873985.1 Saraca asoca | reverse complement strand
AATTAATTTTCAAATAGAAACTACTTACTTACAATAACACTCGCTCCAGTGCAAAAGATGATGTAGAAACGTCTTGCAAAGGATTGTGAGATGTGTGTAGCAAGGGCCAAGATGGATGATAGTCCCTTTTGCAAATTTCCGAGAATTGCAGTTTTGCGTAGATTGCCATCATAGTAATCTGAGAGGTAATCCGAGAAAAGGTACACCAACCCTTTGAAAAAGCTTACAATTAAACCTATGAGTTCATCAAACAAGGTAATAAAGAGGATTAGTCTGGAAACCTTATATTCTTTCATGAAACAAAACACATAAAACGGTCGAGTTTAAATTCATAACCCAAATGACAAGAAGGGCCGTGGAGAAGACAACTTGAACGCGCAACCAAGTCCATACCTTTGGGAAAAGGAGACTACTATCCCCCATTAATGGTTGTTTTTAATGACTGCTGGTTAAGAATATAGTTGTGAAAATGAGAATCAGAAAGTGGAAACAATATAATATCTTTTTTCCAAACAAGTTTGGGTCATAGTGTCACGCCTCTATTCACAAAACATGACTAGTATAGAAAGTCACCATTAGAAAATCCTCTGCAAGCCTACAATGCAGAACTTTTACTAATTAACTTAACATATCAAAGATCAAAATTATATTGATGCATAAACAAGCATTTACATTTTAATTCCTACCAAAAATTCGACAAAGTTTCCTCTATTTTTTAGATACCAAGGTACAAGGCCTTTACAATAGACAAGGGCTACATGCCCCATGTACATCTTGTACAATATCTCAAAATCACAATGGCCTAGATTAGACAAATCTATATCCTACTGGGCACTCATCAATCAAAATATATGCACATGACAATTCTACCAACTGCCAAAGCTTTCACTATCAATATACTTTTAGGCTTTGAAGATGGTAATCAACTCGATCAATGAGCAGATCCTAAATCAGTATGATGAGGAGGGACAATAGGGGTATCTTTAGGCTCAGAAAAATATAGAGAAAAATGAGGTGAGTTTCATAGAAACTCAGTAAGCAGATAATCTTGTAGATAACCAAAACCTAGTTCATAATTCATATTCGATATCCAAAAAATAAAATATGTATATCATGAAAATAAGTTTACCAGTTCAAAGTCACATTCTCAAAATAGGTTTTGAAACTTTCATTCATAAAAAATGTCATATGATTAAAATATGGTATTCAACAAAAGTAAAATAAACAATAGAGTATAATATTATGAAAATTAATCATCACGGTATAAACACAATAGAAATTCAATATGGTTTTCCAAAATTTACTAGTACTCATATAGCAAAATATTCTATACTTGCTCTTTTACTCAAGTACCATTGGAATCCAAAGGATAATTCTTACAAGTAACCAACCTAATAGAAATTGCCATAATCCATCTAAACACATCAATCAGATATTTAGATATAAGATATTCATATATTCCTCTCTTATTTCTCCCACAGATATTCTAATCACAAGTGCATTTGAGAATTTCTAAGGAATTTCTAATAGAACCAGGATTTCAAAACAATTAATTAATTAGGAAACTTTATGCTACCCTTTATAACTACAAATAATAAGCATTTCTATTCATGTCATGATATCAGAAGTCAGGAGATCCTGTCAATCATTCCAGGTAGTATAAACTTCAGATATATAAGAAATTCCATATCACTATAATATGAAATCATTACTCCTATAAACCATAATCATTATAAAACACAAAAATATGCTAAGTGCTTTTCAAATTTATACATCAAATAGTAGCATGAAATCATTAATTCCAAAATACATAATTTCATTATGGTAAATCATTTCATATATACAACATAAAATTAAACATTTGAAATAAGTTAACATCAAAAGTCTAATTATTCAAAAATCTAAAATGTTCTATATAACAATTATTTCATATTGTAAAACGGGATTTACCAAGAGAATAGGATTATTGACTCACTTCAAAGATATCTAGATAACTTCAAATGAAATTGTTTGAATTACCACTTTCCTGAATTAGCCTATCAGAGCCTAGTTACCAAGATCACGTAACCTCAATAGATTTTCTATTTCAAAATATTACAGTTTCTAACATTTAAATTTCAATTAGGACAATTTCACACAGATAAGAATCAATATTGGAAAGGAGCACCTACTACCCAATAGCCGATTAGGGCTTGGGGGTGCTATCGGATGAGTACGGCAAAAATAGGATGAAATCATTAGCTATTAAAGGGAGATTAACAATGAAGCTGCCACCAGCAGTAGGGAGGTGGCAAATGGAAAAATGTGATCGCTGTTCTTTGGTACTAATAGGGTAGGGGAGGCCAGTTGAAGGAGGTAAGGTGATCGTTATCAATGGTGATGATGGACCAGTTTACCACTTACAGCGATGCCGGCAAGCTAATCAGCCAAAAAAAGGAGAAACTTGTCGGAGGCTGATTAGGAAGGAGAGATCTCTGTGAAATAAGATGTGGCTACATAGTTGAGTGGCTGGGGTTGTACAATGGTGCAAGGTGAAGCTAAAGCAACCCATAGTGGCTGGAAGATTCATCAGAAGTAGACGAAGTTGCAGATGGTTGAATAAGGAAGCTACAATGTGGATCGAACGAGTTCGAACCCTATCCCCATTGTGCCGGCATTGATGAATCGGCCAGAGTTATAGTAACTAATTGGGAAGCTACTACAGAAGGACAAGCCTATTAGCCTAGTTATAGGAGACTATTAGCCTAGCTATCATTTCTTCTTCATTTTTGATGTTGAAAAATAATTTTATTTGATGTCATGATCTAAACATATATTGAGTGTTTGTTTATTTTGTAGACTTAAAGTTGATTAAGTGACATTGAAGATATCAAGAGATCTAACCTAGTTGTAGGGCATATTGATGTTTATAGGATCTTTTGTAAGTGTAATCCAATTAGTGTTTGATCCAAATATTTTTCTAAAATAATTTTTCTGAGGCTGAAATAAATCAAATGAAATGAGTATTAATCAAATGTTTTCTAACTATATTTGAAATGCATTCTCACAAGTTAAACTTTTATAAAAAAATTATTTTTGACTTTGTGAATTGATTCATAGAAAGAATCTTGTGGTATGTACTTGAATCAATTCCCAAATTGATTTGTGAAAAAAAGTTTTTGAAAATGTCTTTACCGAAACATTTGAAAACATTTTGAATCTATTATGTAATCGATTCACAAATCTTTTTTATACAGAGGGTTAATTGATTTATGCATCGATTCAATCATGGATTTCTTCATGATTTTCACAAGATAAATCGATTCACAAATTGATTAGTTAGTTATTAGTTAGTTATAACCACTATAGATCGATCCAAGGCTTAAAAATAAGTTATTTTCAAATGTCGGTTATAGTAACTATAAATACCCTCTCACACTTATTTCAATGTAGTTTTTCATATCATTCTCTATCACTTTAAAAGTAAAAAATAGGGAGAGTTTCTTGTGCTTTACTTGATCTAACTCAACCTCTCAAATTAACAATTTATTAACTGCTTGGATCAGATTCTCTAAGGATTACATAGTTTGTTTCTTAAGATATTCATCTCAAGTCTGGTATTGTTTTCTTTTACTAAAATCTTATTTGTTTTTTAGTTTCTGAGGTTGATCAGGAATTAGAGATACAAGGAAGAGGTTGATCTCCCTTTGCATCTTCTGTTAAATGTAAAGTTGATTGCAATTAAGCTAAAGGTGTATTATTAGTGTATCTAGGCTAGGCAAGATCCTGGTGAAATCTTGTTGAAAATTGGTTTTTAGGAACCTGGTTTAAATCTTGTGAATTGTAATAAAAGAGATAATCTGGTTGAGGATTAATCCAATGGATATAAACTTCATCTGTAGTTTCAGGTGAAGTTGAGCCACTTTAAAAACCTTGGTGTTTTTTTGTTTATTCTTTCTGCTCCCTTCATTCTTGCACTGTTAACATTCTACTACATATCTAATATTTTGATATTCTAAATTTTGATTACTAAAATTTTGTTAAGTGATAAACTAAATTGTTTAATTTGATTAAGTGAAATTAAATTCATAACAATTCCAGTCACTTCAATATCATTCTTTGTATTCCAATTGAAATCTTTTTGAAAAATCTTGTACAATAAGAATCCAATCTCTCGGGCTTAGAGAATATAATTTACAATTGTAAGAAGGGCAAGATCCATATTTTGGGCAGTTTGTCACCATAAAAAAGGGAGAGATTGTTAGCCTAGCTACGGGAGACTGCTAGCCTAGCTATCATTTCTCCTTCAGTTTTGATATTAAAATACAATTTTATTTAATGTCACGATCTAATCATATACTTTGAGCATTTGTTTATTTTATAGACTTAAAGTTGATTAAGTGACACTGACGATATCAAGAGATCCAACCTAGTCGTAGGGCTTATTGATGTTTATAGGATTTTTTTGTAAGTGCAATTCAATTAGTCTTTGATCCAAATATTTTTCTAAAATAATTTTTCTGAGGCTGAAATAAATCAAATGAAATGAGTATTAATTAAATATTTTCTAACTATATTTTCAATGTATTCTCACAATTTGAACTTATATAAAAAAATTATTTTTGACTTTGTGAATCGATTCACAATTCTTGTGGTATATACTTGAATCAATTCCTAAATCAATTCATGAAGAAAAGTGTTTGAAAATGTCTTTATCTAAACATTTGAAAACATTTTGAATGGATTATGTAATTGATTCACAAATCTTTTTTACACAGAGGTTAATCGATTCATGCATCATTTGGTCATGGATTTTTTCATGATTTTCACAAGCTGAATCAATTCACAAATCAATAAGTTATTAGTTAGTTATAACTACTATGAATCAATGCACGAATCGATTTAAGAACTAAAAATCAATTATTTTCAATCATTTTTAAGTACGAAAATCAGAAAGAACTCTTGTACTTCATTTAATCTAACTCAGCCTCCCAAATCAACAATTGATTAACTATTAAGATCAGATTCTCTAAAGATCACACAATTAGTTTTTTGAGATTTTCATCTCAAGTTTGGTATTGTTTTCTTTTAGCAAGGTCATTTTTTTTTAGGTTTCTGAGGTTGATCAGAAACTAGAGATATAAAGGAAAATGTTGATCTTCCCTTTGCATCGTCTTTAATTGTGAGGTTGATTATAGTTAGTTAAAGAGTGCATTGAATTCTTTGTAGATCTCTAGGTTATGAGGTTAATCATAGTTTGAAGAAGTAGAAGATTATTATATCTAGGCTAGGCAAGAGCCCAGTGAAATCTGATTGTAAACTAGTTTTTAGGAGCTCGATTTAAACTTTATGAATTCTAATAAAAGAGATCATCTGATTGAATATTGATCCAGTGGATGTAGACTTCATTTGTGGTTTTAGCTGAAGTTTAACCAACCATGATGTTTTTTGATTTACCTTTTTTGCACCTTTCAACTCTGCATTGCTGATATTCTATTGTATATCTTGTATTTTGATATAATTTTGATATTCTGATGTTGCTCAATCTAAATAAGTGAAATTGAATTCATAACAATTTTAGTCACTTCAATATCATTCTTTATTTTCCAATAGAAATCCTTTTAAAAAACCTTGCGCAATAAGAATCCAATTTCTCAGGTTTCAAAAGTATACAATTTACAAATGTAAAAAGGGCAAGATCCATATTTTGGGACCCTCAGAGCTAATCCGGTCATTAAAGAAATAGGATAGCATCTAAAAAGCACCAAATAGCCGATGCAGCCACTTGATCAATGACAAGCAGCATCCAAGAGAGGAAGAACATGAGCACTGCCAGAAAAGAGGAGAAGAAAAGAAAAAAAAGGAGCAATGGCAGTTGTAGTGATGGATCAGGAGTTGCAAAGCGCCAGGGAGGGACTGGGTTTTTAGGAAAGAAAAATGAAAATATGGGGGGATGGTAGGAGATAAATAAAAAAATAGGAAAAATTACAATTTGGCGCCACTAATGACACTAAAGTTCTCACTATATTCCACCAAGAAAAGGGAAATTTATGTTTTAGCCATAACAAAAAATTTAATTTTTCTATTATGGTCCATCAGATTTCAAATCTCCTTCTTTTTTTTTTTTTTTTGCTAAGGTGCTACAAACTCCCTCCATCAAAAGAATTTGTCTTGGAATTCTAGAAGCATAGTTATATAGGATCTAAACAAAATATTGGGTTATTTACTGAAAATAAGGTTCCAAAAATGTATGAAGATAGGGTTTACATTTGTAAATCATTCAAACAGGTGGGGTTTTTATTCTCAAAGTTGTTAACAAATTCATGTCTAACATTACTTTATTTGTCCTAATTGTATCTAAATCTCAAATTTTGTTATTGTGACTTGTTTAATCATGAATCATTCATCTAGAGACTTAGCAAAATATACATTGCTTTTCCCTCCTTGTGCACTTAGGGAATCATCACCAAAAGAAATTCATAGGTTCACTTTTCACTAAGGGTATAAAATAGTAAACTAGTGGATTCATTATCATAAATAACAATAACTTTACCATGATCATTGGATTGGAGAAGTAGTAGTCAAACACCTCCAACCATCCGTAATGTAAAGGAGATAAAAGGTATTGAGCTCAATATCAAACTTAGCTCCTACGTCTCCTAAGACATCACTTGGAAGTGAGCCAGTAATACATTTGAGATAGGATCTCTAACCATATTCTTGTAGTTCACAGAAGCATGAAAATACTTAAGAATTGATAAACGTAATGCTAGGGCTGGCCTTTCCTAATTCTTTCCTAAGTTCTCAATGCTAAATCAAAAGATTGAACTCATATTTGCCACATTCAAGTAACAATCTAATTGTATGGTCAGGGACCTAGTTAGGACATTCACTTAACTCTAATTTCCTATACTCAAAAGTTTTATGCTCACACATCACTACTCATGTTACAATTGGTTGACCTTATTAACTCATCAATGCAATACTCATTCATAACTAGATAAAACAATATCACTATAAGCATACAAGTGTTTAGACATAGCATCCTCTGAAAATCAACATTTTAAAGCAAAGTTATACTCCCATAATCATACATTTCATCCAGATACATAATTTTACATATAACACATTTCTCATATAAGCTTTAATCTATCTTGACCAACTTAAGATACTATGCCTAAGTCGTACATATGTCATCATAAAAGTAGTGCTATCCCCTAAAAAATACATAGGCTATCTCCAGTACTCATCTCATATTCAAATACTTACAAATGCATAGACAATTTTCAAGATTCAAGCAACCACATATACCTACATATTTGTATACTTGCACATATCATATATGGCATAACACTAATCTATTCTCATTCAACTATTTCAATTAAAGCAAGACAGTGTAATTTGGATTCAAGCCCATTTTTGTAGAAAGTGACTAATTTACTCACTTACGTGCAGGGCTAAACCAAAATAAGTTTCTTTCATGGCCACCAATTTAGATTGATTATCTTTGATTCCCCTACTAACACCTAGAAATGATGGTTGTAAATTTTGAAGTAAGACATCATATACTTCCTAGTATAAAGGAGTTTAACTAGTAACCAACATTCAACACTTTCACTAAAGCTTAACCAAACCCAAGCTTCTGACCCATAAGCATAAATCTACCTCACTACCCACCTAGAAATTTCTAGCCACCTCAAATTACTCTACCATGTCTACTGAGATAATACTACCTATCTAGTCCATCATTTGGCATTACAAATTCCTATCTCAATGCACTTGTACTCATTGTTAGGGGTTACTTAAGGAAAATCAAGCATTTCCTAGTCACTTCATGACGAACTATTTGCAAAAACTTATATATACATGACTTCTCCTTTTCACACTTACAATCCCCAATTATCTCCTTAATACACACAACATCAGCTTTCCTATTGTCTCAATTCAACATCACTCTTATGTCTTCACATCAAATACAAAATAACACATATGCAACTACCAAACTGAGTAAGCCATAATCTTGGATTTACAACCCTTCTTTTCTGTAGTAACATTATCCTTCAGCCGACAGGATGCCACAAAGAAATTATCCCAAAATAGCCTCGCATGAATATAATTTGTAATAGCATCCTGCAGTACTAATTTATGTTGTCATTCCAAAGCTGACTAGATATTCCTTCTCCATCCTTGAGAACAATGATTATTGCATATCATTGTCAACTTTCTTAGCTCATCATCAAGAAACTTTATTTTAACTTGGTGAAGATCCCCTTCTTTAGCCTTTTGATAAAAATCCACTAGATATCCTTAAACTTTTGGAAGGGTTTGTTTTGGATATATAAAAGCATTTAGCTCAATTGTTGATTTATATGGTCAAGCGAAAGGAAGTAATGATTCTCCTATATTGTATTTATGATGACAATCCACTTTGATTTCTTAATTCACCTTTAAGAAATGAAAAAGAGAAAATTGATATCCAAGATCCTTTAGAAGAAGTGAATTTAGGAACTTGAGATAAAAAAGGCTAACTTACATTAATGCACTTTTACTTGAAGTCGAAAAACTAAGAATAATTCAGGTATTAAAGGAATATATAGATTATTTTGCATGGAGCTATGAGGAAATGTTAGGTTTAAACCGATATCTAGTATGAACACAGATTTCCAATCAATGAAGGATTTTGACCACATAAATAGGCTCCTAGGCATTTTGCTTCTAATATTGTTCATAAAATTGAAGAAAAGATTGAAAGGATACTAAAAACCAACTTCATCTGAACTACTAGGTAAGTCAAATGGATCTAAAATGTGGTTCCAGTGATGAAGAAGAATGGAAAACTTAGAGTGTGCATTGACTTCGAAAAATTGAATGATGTAACATTTAAAGATGAATATCCAATGCTAATAATTGACATGCTAATTGATGCAACTTCAGAGTACATTGTTCTTAGCTTTATGGATTGAAATGCTGGATATAATCAAGTTTACATTATGGAGGATAACATGCAAAAAATAGCTTTTAGATGTCTTGAAGCAATAATAATCTTCGAATGGGTAGTGATGCCTTTCAGCTTAAAGAATGCAGGAGCAATTTATCAAAGGACTATGAACATTATCTTTCATAACTTAATCAGAAAAATGATTAAAGTTTACATTAATGATGTAGTAGTCAAAGTCGAATCTCAAGAAGATCACATCGAAAATTTAGTCTAAGCCTTTGAACAAATGCTTCGAACCAATCTAAAGATGAATCTTTTGAAATGTGCATTTGGTGTGTCTATAGAAAACTTCTTAGGATTCCTAGTTCACCAAAAGGGAATTAAAGCTAACAAAAACAAGGCCAAAGCAATTCTAAAGGCTACTACTCCAAAAACAAAGAAAGAATTGAAAAGATTTCTCAGCAAGGTGAATTTCCTTTGAAGCTTTATTCCTAATTTATCTGGTCAAACAAGAATATTTTCACCTTTGTTGAAGTTGAAGGCAAAAGAGGAATTTTGTTGGAAAAAGTGTCATTAACAAGCATTTGAAGGCATCAAACAATATTTAATGTCACCCCCAATAATGTCATCTCCAATATCAAGAAAGCTGCTTAAACTTTATCTTTCAACTTCTAATGATATAATCTAGTGTTTTTTAGCCCAAGATAATGAAATATGTTTAGAAATGGCTATTTTTTTTATCCTTTTAGGGTTTTAAATTCTATAGAACAAAGATATTTGGTAATGAAAAATTTATGTTTGTCTTTGTATTATTCCTATGCAAAGTTACAATATTTTTTGTTGTCGATTAATGTGCTTGTTTTTCCAAAAATCGACATTCTAAAATACATGTTGTCAAAGCCATTCATCTATAGACAAGTTGGAAAATGGGCATTGAGTTTAACAAAATTTTCCTTGCAATACTACCTATCAAAGGTTGTTAAAGGGTTGGTAGTTGCTAACTTTATAGTTAAGCATCATGAAAAGATAACTAACTATATTGGTAGAAAACCCTGGAAGTTATTTTTCGATGGTTCTTGTCATAAAAAAGATTCAAGTGGAGGAGTTTTAATCATTACACTGGAGAAGAAGGTGGTCAAATTTCTATTCACTTTAGATAAAAAGTGCTCTAATAATGAAGCCTAATATGAAGCACTAATAATAGGTTTAGAGACCTTATTAGATCAAGGAGTAAGATATGTCAAAATTTATGGTGATTCTTAATTAGCTATAAAACAAATTACTCCAGAGTATAAATGTTTAAATGTGAGATTAATGAAGTATTTGGCAATCACATCCGAACTTTTGAAGAAGTTTGAAGATGTAAATATAAAATATATGTCAAGGTGGGAAAATTAAAAAGCCAATGAATTGACTCAAAATGCCTTCGAGTGCAAGATTGATAAAAACAAATTTGCTAAATTAATTCAATAACATGCTTTCCTAGAAACTATCAAAACTCAAGAAGTATTCTATAATAAAGCTAGCATTACACCACTAGATTAGAGAACTTCATTAGTAAATTACTTGTTAAATCCTTCATTATTAGTTTGTCAAAATATTAAAGTAAAAACCATCAAATTTGTATTGTCGATAGGGTTCTTTACAAGAAGGATTTTGCAGGGGAAATATTAAAATGCCTAGGTAATGTAGAAACATTAACAACATTGGCTAAAGTTCATGAATGAATTTTTGGTGCACATCAAGCTAGGGCTAAAATGAAGTGGATTCTTATTCGACAAGGTCTTTAGTGGCCCAAAATGGATAAAGATTGCATTGATTATATCAAGGGATGTGAATAATGTTAAAAACATGGATCAATTCAAGTAATACCAATAGCTAAACTCAATTATATAAAAGACCATGGATTTAATTGGGAAAATATATCTGCCATCTTCTCTAGGACATCACTTTATTTTAGTGGCCATAGATTATTTCACTCAGTTGTTCAAAGCCTTTGTGTTTAAAGAATTAAAACAATTTGATGTAATTGATTTTCTCAAATGTCATATTGTTGGTTGATTTGGTTTATTAAAAATGATTACTATAGACTGTGAAATAATGTCTATAGATTGACAAGTTAAAGACTATGCCGAATCAAAGGGAATTAGAATATTAACTTTAACACTCTATTATGCATAGGCTAATGGTCAAGTGGAAGCTACTAACAAAGTAATTATAAGTGTGATTAAAAAAACATGTTGGTCACTATCCAAGAAATTGGCATAAGATGCTTGACAATGTCATATGGGCTATAAGAAATACTACTAAAGGGTCAATGGGGGTTACACCATATAAGCTAGTATTTGGTCATAATGTTGTTATTCATATTGAAGTGAAAGTTCAATCTTTAAAGGTTCAAACGCAAAATCAATTATCTGAGGTTGATTACAATGGTCTAATGCTTAACAAACTAGAATATATATCTAGATGAAATTACATGGCAAGCCTTAGATAATTTGATCCACAACAAAGAAAAATTGGCCAAGCCTTATAATAAACATTTAAAGTAAAAAAGGTTTTATGTTAGATAATTAGTTTGGAAAGTTATACTACCGATGCAAGAGATGTCAAAATACGGTAAGTGGACTCCACATTGGGAAGGACCATTTAAGGTTACACATACATTTATAGAAATAGTTATAAGATAAAGCATGTAAATGAAAATATTACCAAAATTATAAATGGCATATATTTGAAAACATATAGACCAAGCATCTATGAAATGCATATCAGAAAGTCAATCAAGTTACAACACTTTAAGAATAAGAAATTCTCTTAAAGTTTGACTCAAAGCTAGATTGGAATTCTCTCCATTGTCAAGTTAACACCATCTTCTATATTTGTGCTATTTTGCAAGTTACACCAACCTCATGCACTTGTACTATAGTTGTTTTAAGATAACTTAAGACATCTCTAACTTTTTTAGCGAATTGGGCTCCATCTTCATTGGTTGATTTAGCTACGACTTCTAAGTTTAGCTAGTTCGCTTTGAGTCAATGAAGTTCTTCTTTTAATTCTACAATTTTTGACTCAACTACAGCAATCTCCTTTGAATTGTTCTTAGCTGGCGCATAGTTGCATTGTATTTTTCAATCAAACCTTTCTTGGTCTTAGTAGCATTTTTGGATAATCTAACTAACTCTTCTTTCATCATTGACAATTCATGGAGGTTGCATTTGGCAACAACACAAGTTTTAACCTTGTTCAAAAGGGATGAAAGTTGTTCTTAGAAATTAAGAATGAATGACTTTAAATTGATGGTGACTTTAGCTTTAAAAGTGCCTTGCAAAAGTTAAAATGAAGACTAGAAAGCAATACGGTGTTGGTCATCTGAAATAACAACCTCCAAATAATTTTGTAGAATAGTATGGAGGGTCTAGATGGCTTGCTTTATTTAATTTTGCCTATCATTATTTGCTTCAGGATCAAGGGCAAGGTCATTTGACTTGGTATTGATGGAAATAGATGTTGAAAAAGCGTCATCTTTGCCTGATAGCAAAGGAGTTAGGGCAAGGTCATCTAACTTGGTCTCAATGCAAACAAATGTTAAAAAAGTCTCATCTTCCTCTCATAGCAAAGTCTCTAAAGCTACTATTGTTTCATTTACCTTATCAAATTATTAAGCTTTTGCAACATTTGGCGGTTCAATTTCTTAATAAGGAGATTTAGGTAGAGACATAGAATTAGGATTGTCTACAATCTACTTTGATGAAATGGCATGCTATTTAGAATGTGCTATTTCTATGGCCACAATGAGACCATGCAAGATTGACGTTTTATGGTTGACATTTACAGTTGCTCATATGGATAGTGGATGTTTACTGATCTTGAAAGAAAGCATCAAGAAGAATAAGTGTTCAATATAGAAATGAATAAGTAGAATAGGTAAAACTAAAACAAGTAAATATTTGACCTAAACACAAGCAAGGTTTTGAAAATGTGGGATTGTTGGGATGGTAGAAGAAATAAATTCTATTATAATTGGCTCTGATGAGATACACTATTGATTAGATTTTGATCATGTAAAAGTAATGTTAGTATCTAAAGTAATAAAGGGTCTAAGGAATGAAATTAGTAAGAAATAGCCTTGATCGAGCTGTATCATAAACAGCTAAAGAAACTGATTGCAGAAACTATACTAGTAATTCCTTTCAATTTAATGATCCTCTTCTTCTTAGGAGGCTTTTAAGCTTTTTCTTTGGTTGTTACTTCTTTTTTGACCACTTAAGTTTTAGCTGATCAGGATTGGTTTTTTCTCTTATATTTTCATTTGTTTCGGGCACTAGCCATTCATCATCTAAAAGCATAGCATTTGTTTCATCATGTTTCCATTGCACTTCCTTGACTATAGCTTCTGTCACATCGTCTTCATGAGCTTTGCCAAGAATCTTAATAGGAACTATAGCATTTGAAAATAGCCAGAGCAAAAGTTAGCTCATGTAAGTCAAGATAAAATATAAAAATCTAGAAAATTACCTAAGGGATTCATCATAAAGGCCACTAGTAATTGCCTAATGTTAAAAGGATATAGGATATGATGAATAACAGTGGCATCAAGGACAAGATTTGGGATAATAAGTTTGGCCAAGCTAAAGGGGGCATTAGGTAAAGGGATTGGTTTTAGTTTAAAAGGTGGTATGTCTATCTTTACCAAAGGATTTTTATTATAAGCTTTCCACCAAGATCAATGGCAACATTCATAATAAGCATCCCTTTTCTTGTTAAGGGTTTTGTCAGCAACAATAGTTATATACTTTAAATTCATATCATCATACTTAATTTTATAGTATTTTTCAAAGGCCAGTATTTCAGCAATGTACATATATATTGTCTTTGTCGAAACCTCTATAGTTTGCAAAGTCACACAATGAGAAAGCTTGTTAAAAAAGGTGTGTTGAAACATAAGTGGATTTTAGATAACCACCAATCTAAGGAAATCATTGTATATGCAAGACATTGAGAGAAATTGTATAGCTTAAAATGTGTCTATGTGTTAACATTAGAGTCCTCAACTTAAGAACATTTAAAGGGTCTCAAAGCTTACCTTCAGAATTGTTTATTTCAAAGCATTGTTAGACATCCTTGTATAAGGCCATATTGACATGCCAGGGTATTTGGTTGAAGGACTTCAACCCTCAAGGATGGCTTTTGAGGAAAGTCAGTAATAAGGTATTGAGAACATAATGATTTTGACCAAATTTCAACACTCTAAGAATCATATGGGTTTGGATTAGAAGTAACCAAGAGGGGTCATACAACAATGAAGAAAACATTGACAAATGTTGAGAGGAACAATCATTAATGAAAGAGGAGAAAGTCAAAAAAAGATGGTCAAATAGGTATTTAGGAGATTTTGACTCAAATTCTTCATTTAGTGAAGCATGCAAAAGTTCATGGCCATATGACAAAGTTTTGAATTCTAGGTGGAAATTTTTTGATAAGTTAAAATTTTCTTATAGAGCTAAGGTTAACCATCATTGAAAATTCCAAAAAAAAGTCCCTCCCAAGTTGGAAATGGAGTCATGATCTCTAAGATGGTCGATGGTGAATTTAGTATTCTCAAAAAGATTAACTAACAATAAAAGGCCCAAAGCTAGATGTTGACCTTCATTTTATAAAACAACTAAGGGCAAAAATGAAGAAGCTATCCTCAGAGATGAAACACAAAAGAGATGTTTGTAAAGCCAATAAAGAAAAAAGGCAATATGTTCTCTATTAGAGATTGAAGTGTTGGGCAAACCTTGGAATGATGTCAAAAAGGTCAAATAAGTGATATTTTTGGTTGAAACAAGAATAAGTTGTTGAAAGTTCTTGGTCGATTGGGAGAGTATAGGTGGAACAATTTCACCATTTGGCTTTTGGTTAGTGATAGTGGTAATGTCAAATGATAAGGGTCCAATCATACCATAGGAACATAAAGACTATTAGTAGAAGGAGACCAAAAACATAATAATGGTCGAATGCATTTAAAAAGAAAAAAAATCTTGCAAGTTGAATATATTGAAAATACTTATTTCTTTTCAAAAATATTCTTTTCATGATTGAACTTGATCTAACCAATTCAAATATGTTGCAAAAGAACTTGAAAAATTCCTAAAGACCCTACAGTTTTAGACGCCCATGGGATGATAAGAATAGATTTGGAGAATAGTAAAAGATTGTGCAGAAATAAAAAATCCATGTCAAATTGTCATGTAGAATGAGGACCTAAGTAAAAAATCGACAGTTCATTTTCATCAATGTCAAATTCAGTAGAAGGGATGAATACCTTAAACTAGAAAATTGAAAATGTTTCTAAATGAGGATCTAGAACTTTAGTGGCTCTAGATGCTTAAGAAGATAAACTGGATGCAGTGCCCTTGAGTTGTGTGAAGTGTTGTTTTGAAAACTGAAGATTGATAGAAGAGAAGCAAGCACACACAGTAAATGAGCTTGAGAGAAAAGAAAGAACAATCTGAGGGAACAAAGTTGGAATGAACTTTGATGATTCAAAATACTAATATAAGTTAGAGAAAGGGTAGTTACTCTTCATAAATGGCACCTTAAAAAAGACACGGAGGAATAGTCCTGATTGCCCACAGGCATAGCTACCATCATTGCATATTGGAGAACATGCAAATTTGTCAGTTAGTGGTTCAATGTGTCACAGAGCAACTCAAAAATCATGGTTTTAGTTAGACAATTCCACCAAGGCTTTTTCAAAATGCCTTTCGATTTCATGAGTTAGTCGATTACTTAAACCAAGGTTATGGGGGCATAGTTTGGCTCGATTTAGACTTTTATTGTCGATTGAGATTTTAAAATATCGAAATTTCAACAACTAAAATAAACTAGAGGGGTCTCTGTTAGCTATCTATTTTTGGTATAGGTTGACTATGTTGATATTGAAGTCAGAGAAATGATTAGATTGACACATGAGTTGCGGTTGTTGACAAATATAATTGAAGCAAAAGCATGTACTGGGCACATGATGAGCAGTTAGCTCACAGTCATTGTGTTCCCATTATTTAATTTTATTTTTTATTTTACTAGGACTCATGTACTTTTTTCAAAAGGTATATATGTTTTCTTGAATAGTTATTCAAAGAAACTACCCATGTTCCTTATAAATAGTACACCAACACACTGATTGGGGACACTTTTTTTTAGGGGGGGTAACCATTCTACTTACCTAAATATGATCTATGTTCTTTGTAACTCTCTACTACACATTTCAACATTTTGTTGACCCTCTTAGTATGTAGGAATTGCCTCACTTCCATACTTGAAACTTTTAAGTGCCATTATTGCAACTTTTGATATAATGGAGTAGAATCTTTATTTTTTATTGTATTGCTTCATTTGGAGATCTCAGAAAGTTAGAATTTTGCTTGTTTGCTATGAAGGATTCATCTTGGAGTCAAAACTTTCTAACCTACAAAATTTGACTCGAAACACCTAGTAAAATTTACTATACTGCCCCTATTTGATGAAATGAAGCACAATATACGTGGAAAAAATGCATGATAATTTAAGGCATGAAAGTATGACAAGAAAAATAAAATGCTTGTATGCCTATGAGTATGTATATATATACCATGATGTAAAATGTTATATATAATTGTATGACTAAAATAATTTCTATTCAAAGGAAGGTATAAATCATTATTTCATTGAGTACTCAAGTTGTATTCACCCCTCTCATATTTTCTATTTCAAAGACCGAATTGCAAGAGAACCCTGGTCAGATATGGCCCTCTTCTACTCCATATAGGTAGGAGCCATATTTAGGAAGTAGATACATCAACGTAGAAAATGCTAGCAACCAGCCATACAAAATGGTCGTGAGTCCATACCAAGTTTTGTACATTCTACGTTGGACCACTGCCACAGAAAATGGTCATGAGACCATGTCAAGTCTGGAAACCAAGACTAACGTAATTTCTAGGGACCTGGGAGGTTTCAATGAATTGAATACGTTCAGTCACGCAACGTAGACAGTGGCAAATGAGGTTCCACATACTATGTTCAACTACGTGATGTTTCTGATAGAAATACTTTAGAAATACGAATTTTTTTACTGCAAGACAGTGACACAAATTTAATAATGTTGAGGGATCTACATTAATGTGAATCCAGATGGGACTTATTTTTAAATTTATGCCATAATCTCCCTCCTTGAGTTAAGTAGATTTTTATTTCAAAAATAAAATATATAATTTCT
>JANHAO010011146.1:0-17174 GCA_026873985.1 Saraca asoca | reverse complement strand
TTGCTTAGTCTTGGTCAGCTACTTAAGAAAGGGTGTATTATGAAAATGGAACAAAGATAACTCACAATTTATGACAGGAAACAAGAAATCATTTTAAAGGCTCCATTGTCAAAGAATGGGCAGTCAGCAGAGTGGCAGTCCCTGATAGGTCCTTAAATGTTCATTCATAGCTTTGCATCTTAATTGGTATTGCTTTAAAGCACAATGTTTCTACAATTTCCACCCAATATGAATAATTTACTCAATACCCAATTGAGTTTCTACAAAGGCCATCTAAAATTGAAACAAACATACCTACAAAATGATTTTACTTAAAATTAGCCAATTGGGTGCAAAAATTCTACTTTCCATAAAAACAAAGAAAGACCAAGCAAAACAATAGAAATATTATCCAGAGGAAGATATGACAAGACAATCAGTGTCGAAAGTCGTAGATCCAAGGAAGATGAATATAATGATGATGCACTGACTTACCCAAGCAGCAGAGCAACGATCTGGAGACCGTTCTTCTTCTGTGCTGTGTCTTGTTCTTGAGATAGTTCTTCTTCTTCTTCTTCAGCAGTTCTAGAAGGAACAAACACAAGCTAAAAAATTTTGTGGTCGAGATTGCTTCAGGGTAGGAAATAGAAACTCAACTTATTTACAATAGTGCCACCATATTTTCAACTTTTGAAAATGAAAATGCTGAAAATAACTTTTTTTCATTTTCATTTTTGAGTCCATTTTAGGAAATATTTCCAGAAAATATTTTCAACAAAGCAAACTAAACATGTTTCTAACCTTATTTTCTGTTTTCACTAAAAATGAAAACAGGAAATAACCAAACCAAATGCGCCCTTAGTTTTCATAATTTATGGCTTCGGCCTTTATCATTTTTTTTTCAAAATTTAATTTAAATTATTTTCAATAATGTGTATAAGTAAGTTAAAATCAATGAAAAACATATGTGGGTGGGAGAAAATGACATCGATAAAACATTTATAATTGAATATGTTATATCTATTATTAGATTATAATATGTTGATTGGATATATTATATAAACCAATATCAATTGATTTTTAGAAAATTTTCAACTACAAATATTTATATGAAGATCAGAATTCTTAAATGTATCATCTTTTTTATTTTACAAAAGATGCTAAACATATCATTTTTTAATTCTATTAAGATGTTAAACAGAAATAGAAATAGATAAATGATTATTTACAGGTTGACCCGTCTTTATTTACTAAAGTCAATAATGATATAATCTATATTCATTTAAAAATTAACATGAATGGATATGAATAAATTAATTGATATGATATATTCATATCATATTAAAAAAATTTATTGATGTAATATATTCATATCATAATATGTGAATGGTAGGAATTGACATTTTTATCGAGACCAGAACTCATAGGGAAAAAAATCCATTTATAAATGGAATCAAATATGTAGTATTTACAAAAAGATGAATATAAATAGATAAATAGATATACACAACAAAGAGTACATTTTAGCTTGTTTTGTTTTATTCATATATTAAAATCCTTCAAATTCTTTCCTATTTTTAAAGCATGCTAAAACCTTAACTTAAAACTTTGAAACAAAATATTTATTGTCCATTAAGTCTGTAACGTTATAAATAAAATTGCAATTTTATGTTTCAAAACTGAGGCCCTTTAACTATCGTAACTGCAGCAAATATTACAAGAGCAAATAAAATTTATTGTTTTTATAAGGGGTGGAACTATTTTCACAAATTTTTTTTGTTAGTATCACATCTTATTTAATAATTTTTTTTTGTAAAAATTAATTTATCCTTTAAATAAATAAGGTAAAAATTAATGTTAATAATTAATAGTTGTCATTTTATTATTTCTGAAAAACAAACATACTTAAAATTGTTCTATTTTAATATAATCAACTTAATTTATTACTAAAATTAAATATGATTTAAAAATCTTTCTTTTTATTTTTTTTCACAAGCATATTTTTATTATAGAGATTGCCAACTTGGTTTGCCATAAATTTTTCAAAATAAAATAATCTTCCACCCAAGAATCATTCTTCATTAAACTGATTATTTATCATAATCAAGGCACAATCTTCATGATTTTTAAAAGGAACTTTGTTTATAACACATAAAGTATCATAGAATTTTTTCATTCTTGAGTACACAATAATCAAAACTTGTACCATTGACAACTTCAAACTTTTCATCTAAGGTTGATATTCAATTTTTTTGTCTTGTATGTGTATGATTGTTATTGTTATATAAAATTCTTTTTACCATACCACTCAAGCACAATGTTGTTATTAGTTGAAGAATCACTATAAGAATTTCTTCATTTAGTGACATACATGTACTGACAGACTATCCGTCACAGCAAATGATCTGATCATGAAAAATAAATATGTAATTTTTTTATTTTATTGACATATTTACTGGCGGAATTTTCAAAAATCTATTGCTGAAAGGAAACATACCATATCACTTACACATATTTGTAATAGAAATTTTCATTGCTACATCCATCACTTTCTAAGATATAAACTAGAATAGTGCGAAGCTCCTTTCATTTCGGCATTGTAGAGGGGCAAGTCTCTCTAAACGATTCCAAGGAAGTAGTCGACATTTCACTGCCTTACCCAGCCTCCAACTACCACCAATTATTGTTGTAACTTGGTTTTGACATTTTCATGTTACTTTGTTTTTATGCTTATATATATATATTTTACTTTCTTTGGATTAGAGGTTGTGATTTTGTTTGATGTAATGATTAACCTAGGTTTAGTTAGTGTTGTTAGATGGTAGGTTAGGTTTTAGTTTTGTTGATTTGTGAGGTATGAGTTTGATTTGAAAAAGGGTAAGTGTTAGGGTTTAGGTTCTTTTGCACATTAGAGAAGGTAAAAAGCAATGCCATGTGGAAGGCTTTATTTGTGAGGCATATATCACTGAGGAGACTTCCATGTTTTGTTTGCACTATTTCAAACCATATGTCCATTCTAGAAGGATTAGAGTTCCAAGAAATGATGATGGTGACAATGCAAAATATGGAAAGGGAGGTTGTTTTATTTTAATTATCCTGGTCACATAGCCAGAGAGGGTGGTTGTTTAATTATGAATGGTTTGACCTAACTTCTAATAGAGGGACAAAATTCCATGAATAGTATGATATTGTTGAGGTTCATACTAATCTACAGTATAGTAAGTTTGATCCTTTCCTCTTAACTCAACAAGTTATGTAAGTGTATTATGCTCTATACATGTGTCGTCATAGGGAATGGGCTAATTGGTTGTTTGTCATCAAAATCAAAGTAGAGAGCACCATAGATTACCCCAACAACCAATATAACATGTGTATTTCAAGATGATGAACAAAGTAACCAATTGTCAATTACCTTTGACAATGAAGTACTTGATTCGCTTAGGGATGATTTGAGTACTCCTAAAAAATTTGGTTACCCCCAGCCAATTCCACATGACTATTTGGATGTGGTGGCAGTGTTAGTATAAGGATACCTTAGAGACAATCAAATGTAATGACATGAATATTAGACATCTTGACATATTTAATAAAACATGATATTTTGACCTTTTTATCAATTTAGTTTTAAATATATATTTATATATATGTTTAATATATGTATACCATCTTGGATAAAGTCCTTGAAATATAATTGTGTATAAATAAATTACAATGGAGATTGTAATTATGAGAAGATTCATACATATAATTATAACTCCTAAATATCCTTGGTTTGTGGATTAATTGAGAAAATAAGATATCAATTATTTATGAGTAAACTGGCATATGTTATGTATGGAAGAACGCAATGATCTCATATATTGTTTGATATGGAAAGATCTAGACAAACATATGGGTATATGTTATTAGATTAACCTGCCATGAAAAACCATATGGATTGTTATCATGTGTCAATGGAGTTTTCATGTGATAGTTGGTGTAATACCTTGAATTTTTTAAATTTAATTTCAACAATAAATTGGCTTTTCGTGAAAATTCAAAAAGGGTAAATTTGAAATTTTTAGAAATTTAAAACGATAATTTGGAGACTACAAGGAGCCTAGATACATTATAAATAGATTATATGAATTTTAGGAATTTTCAGATAACCAAAGTTGCCATTATGGATGTTTATAAAATTAAATTTGTATTTTTAGGATTTAAATTTTAGAAAACTTCAAAAAGATTGAAACTAGGGCTACGATTACTCAATGAGGGTAAAATTATAGTCATTACAAAGTTAATTAATTTAACTAATTTGTGGTAAAATTTCATGGCCATTGGCGATTAGTAAGTGCATTAATTTATGGCTCAAAGTGGAGGAAATAGGAAAAATGTTAAAAAGGGAAATATTTTAATTAAAGTCAAAGTTGAGGATTGACTTTTTCTTTTCCCATTTTCCCTCCTTCATCTAGCTCCCTCTTCTTTTTCTTTGGCTTTTCCCGATTGCAATTCATGCAGCCCATATCTTTCTCTCCAAGCTTAAGCCTCTCTTTACACTCACTCTCTCTGTTCAAGTAAGTCCTTCATCTTTTCTTATTAATTTCTCTCATTTTTATAGTTGAATCCTCTCTTCTTCCTCTTCAATTTGATATCAAAATCACATAGATTTGCTGAGTATAACTTGACATCTAAATTTATGAAGTTTAGAGTTAGTATTCATGTTACTATTTACTTCAAGAACCCATGTGATTTTTCTAAAGTTTTAGAGCTTAAATCTTGTATATTTAGCTTGTTTCTTTACTGTGAAACCATAATCAAATGATATATAATTATTTGTTGAAAGAAAAACTTTGAAATAGCTAAAAAGCTAATATGCTCCTCTTTTTATTTATAAAGAGTATTGAAGATTTTTGTTAGGATTAGTAGTGATCTTGTGTTTCCCATTCACATGTGAGTAATTTTTATCATTATTATGAGTTATAGAGTGTTTATTGTTAGTGATCTATTGATTATTGGTGCAAGTTAGCAAAATAGGTTTTTTCTTGTAATTTTGTGGTAAAGTTGAGACTAAATGGGTTTAATGACATAATAACTAGTTTTCTATTGAAATAGCTGAGTTTGAAACTTATTTTAAGCTCTCAAAATTTGTTGTGTTGAAATCCTATGGTATAATGTTGAATTGGAAGTTACTTCTCCTTTTTTTTCTACTGCTATCATACAATACTTGCTCGTACAAGTTGAATCACAGCTTTTGAATTGGATTTGCAATCATGCTCGTAGAAATTAAGCCATTTGTTCTTACGATCCGAATTGGAATTTGAACTAGATTTCTGTGATTCAAATCAAATCTTCCTACGTTATTCTTGAATTTTGATTGTGATTTTGATCATGTTTGTAATTAAACTTCATGAATGGTTACACATTTTGGCTACCAGACTCGCATTTTTAACTAAATATCCTTGAGTCAAATCGAATCTTTCACACTTGAACTCCTTGATCCTAATCGTGATTCTACTTGAATTTCTTTAACGATCTTGTGATTTTGATGACATCTTTAGAAATTTCCACATTTTTGACAAAAATATTTCCTATTTCCTTGGTTTAATTTTATAAGCCTTACTAAAATGAGTCTAATAACTAAGAAATCTTAAATAGTTAATTATAATATAATATTATTGAATTTAACAATTGGCTATATATATTATTAATATGAGATTAATTATAATAGTCATATGAAGAAGCAAAGAATGTATGGTGCATTTGTAATAGAACATAACTCATATGACTAGAATTGTGGCTGAATAAGAATGTCATAGTATAGTTATTATGAGGTCCATAGTGCTCAATGTTTGATATTTTTCATGGGATTTAGATTGGAATATGATATCATGAATGATGATGGAATGTGTTGATGTGAATTTGATAATGTATCTATTATGAAATTGATATTATTGAATACTTGAAAGCTCTTATAAGATTTTAAATGTGAATGATGGGTAGTGATGGGAAATAATGAACTAGATCCTGGATCTGCACATTCTAATATGATGAGTGGGATAAGGCTAGCTTGGAGGGATAAGGTTGGGATTATGTAGGATAAGGTTGGATAGAAGTAACAAGGAGATTTATTACACGTATACATTTTGCTTTTACATGTTTGTCATTTTGTGAAATATTAAAATGTTAGATGAAGGTATTGAATAACGTAATGGAAATGAATGGCGGCCTAAGGCCTTGAGAACTCTGATTCAATATGACGTACTTGGTACAATGTGATATGAAACCATTTGGAGGTGAGTCTCTGAAATCTAATGATGGATGTATGAGATTGAGTATGAGAAATAATTGCTTGGATATGATGTTGATGTTATATATATATATGTGGTCTTAGTTAGATGAATTCATAGGTTTGGTATATAATATCTTACCAAGCCCTATACTCACTTTTTTTGTGGATTTTTTTCTCAAATTCTCAGAACATTGCAATCAATCCTCCTACTAAAAAGTAAGCATGAATAATGATCCAATGGAAATCACATTAGACACATTCTCCACAACTATTACAATCTGTTAGGAGTTTATAAGATGAAAACCTATTACATTTTTATTTTGAATTTGATAGGTTGTGAAGTAGTCCATGAGGTGGAGATCATTCCCATTGAGCTACCCAATGTCCTTTTCATGATGGCCCTAGGATGGTTTGACCCATATCAGTCTACCATCAAACCTTGTATTTTGCTGACTTTTTAAAAAACTTGTAGATAGAAGGGCTGTAGGGCTTAGTTATATTAACCTATGATTTTGAAATTATGATAAGACATAGGTTGATCTAACTTTCTTTAATTGCCCTACTTTGGAAGGACATAAGGTAGCTTTGGGAAGACATCCAGATTTTTTTTTTTGGAAGTTAGAAGATCGTTTTTTTTTCTAAATTGTAAGCAAATTATGAGCAAATTGTAGAACCATGTATCAAGTGGCATATGCCTATTAGGTAATGCTAGTGTAAATTATGAAATATTGTTATTCTCTATATGCTTGTCCTTATCTCTTTAATTTATTATCTTTGGGTCAACTAATGAAATTTAAGTGAATAATTAGGGAAAACAGAGACGATTATAAATGAAAAAAGGTTGGTGATTATCCATAAGAGGGTTGGTATTTATGCTCGTCATGACTAGGGTTTTTAGGTTGATAGTTGGTATAAGTGATTCTTGGACTTGAGATCAATACAGTATCTTATGTATGGAGTTGTGTACTTTGATTTTATTTTAGGCTTGCACTTTTAAAGAGTAGATATGAATAATTTTGGGTATACCATGAAGTACATAAAGATAGTGATTAATCATGATGGAATTTATCCTTCTTGGTAACAAAGGAAAGATATTCTAAAGATATTTTGACATTTGTGCTATGATCAATATCATAGGCCTATATATTGGTGATACATAAAAGGAATTTTATATATAACCAATTAGTGATACATAAAAGGAATTTTATATATAAATGATTGTGAGATAGCATATGATTAAACATAACCCTAAATTGGACGTTTATAGGGCTGACACTCGAACCATACCTTAAGTTCAATTTGAATATCAAGAGATGAAGGGATTGAATTACACATGAACACCTTATCATGAAAGGTTTTGGTTTTCACAAATCTATTCTTGGAATTTGGGTGGTCATAATGCTTTGCTAGAAACCAATCTTAATCTATGAATTTGTTTGAACAATTTAGAGAAATTGTACTTAAATTAAAAAGGGTTTTAATTCAATTGAGGTTATAGAAGCTTATAAACAAATTCATTGCCAACATACATGAAAACCTAATGGGTCACACACAATAGAATCTCTTTGATCCAAAGTCAAAGAAAAAGTTATAATGCAAAATGTTATGAATTCAAGAGTTGAATTGGGAGAACATATTAAAAATTTGAAATGATTAATTAAGTATTCTAATGCGATTAGAAGTGTTAATTAATCAAAGATTCAATAATTCTAATAGAGATTATAATTATTAAATATTAATACATTTTCATTGTTAATATTTAAATGTTATAGAATATTTATATTAACATTGGAGGAGATCTTGAGTAGAGGAATGATTCCATATGTAGAAATTGTTTTAAATTAATTAAAGTAATTAAAGAATGATTACATAAGAGAGTTTATGAGTTTGGACTAATAGGAAAGTGCTTAGGCTTGTCGGACACAAAAGATGAAGCATTAGGTTAAGAATTATAGACGCCTTGGGCCAAAAGGGGTTGCATGACTATTTAAAAAAGAGAAAAGTCAAATCAAAATATTACATCAATTCAGCCATAGCACATGTGTTGTATGCCAACTCTTTTTGTGTGATCTTACTTCCATCTCCTTTTTGCATTCAGACACTAACCCTGCCTTAGTGAATTTGTCATTCATTGGTAAGCTAGCATTTCTTAAATTAAATAGTTGATTTTCTATAACTAAATAGTTGATTTTCTATTCTATCTGTCATATAAACTTGGTAGAAGCTTTGGATTAAATTGATTCATGTGTATCACCATTGGTGTTGAAGATTAAATCTGAAAAAGTTGCTTGAGGAAAATTTGAAAGACTTAATCATAGGGCTGGTTAGAGAGTTTGTGGAATTGCTTGAAAATCAAATTAAGATTTGACTGAGGATTCTTAGAATAACTCTTGAGGAGGTATAATTTGAATTGTTGATTTAAATTTTGCCTTATGAATTAATTTGTAAATAACATCATCTGGAAATGGTAAAATTTTAAGATTTTGTTGCGCATACTTCATGCACATGATCGGCTTATTTGATATGCTTCGATCCAATTTTCTCAATAGTGGTATTAAAGCTGATGTTATTTTCTATTAATTCATGATTAAAGATTTGATTGTTATGGTAATAATGGAAATTATTTGCATGTTGTAATTTGGTTCCATATGATAAAAAAAGTGTAGAATTTTTCTATAGAAAAATTTTCATAGACCTATATTGATTGGATCTACAATTTGAATAAAAAATACATTGGAGAAGAGTTGGCTAGCTACCATGATAGCTTACTGGCTGTTCATGGTAGCAAAAGCTAGTTGGATCAATTGCTGGCCAAAACTTGTTGGTTGGACCAAAATGGTTAGTTAGTTTTCTAAGCACCATGGATAGTGGTTATGGCCACCTTAATTGGTTGTGGTGACAATTAATCAACCCCTTGATTGTTGACAACCAATTAGCCCCTTAATTGATTGTGATGACAATCAATCACTTGCATGATTTAATCACAGAAATATAATTTAAGAAGTTAATTGCAATCACGATCGATTTTGAGAAAACTTGCCTAAATTGTGTTTATGTGATTATGAAAACCTTCCTTAACTTGAATTTAATTTGAATATAATTGCAAATTGATTGAAAATAATTTTAGAAAGTTTCCTTTTATTTTGATAATCAATACTAATTGATCGAAAATAATTTTGACAACTTTATTTTATTTATTTGGTTCCAAAGTTTTGGAAAGTATCATGAAATTGACTAATTGATTGATTTTGGAATTAATTATGACTAGTTTCTAAAATAGATTGATTGTGATGTTTGACGATGGAATCAAATTAGTCATCTTATTTAAATTAAATATTAATCAAATAAATTGAGACATGTATGACCATAATTTCACTTAAATAGTTAATGTTTTATACTTTCTTGTTTTATATGCCTCATATATACTTAAATGCATGGAAGGATTATTATGGACTAAAAGTTTTTATGAATATAATGTATATTCTATTGTGGCTATTTTTTTTATTAAATAGGGCCTACATGTCTTACCATTGTCTCTACTTCTGAATGTAAAATTTTGTTATCATCTCACTTCCCTTGAATGTAACTCAAGGTTTCTTCTATAAGATATAATTAGTTACATAGTATAGAATCTTTTGGAAGAAGATGGAGGCGCCTAAGTGAAAGATACATGACCAGAGGTGCATTACATGAAGATTTTTCCCTTCTATGGCCCAAGGGAATAATTTGAATTAGTCCATAATCATCCCATGTATATTATGGACGCATGTGTTTTATATGTATGATATAAATGGTGATGTATGTATAATATAGACTAGTAAACATATGCATGCAAGGGATTTATATCATGATATAAATAGGATGTATGTATGACATAGACTAGTACATGAGACCTTTAATAGTTAAACCCTGGACTGATTAAAAGATCCATTACTAATTTAAGTTGCATGTTAAGATCATAGTTCAATGCCACCCATTAAAATAATGATAATCAGAGATCGATTTCATGATAACTTATTGGCCTTTGTTAAGGTTATGTTACATCTTTTATGTTATTATTATTGGAATAAATATGATATTCTTGTTTGACGATTTCAACTTAGCAAACATGTATTGTTTTGATGGCCTCCATCATGATTGTATAGTGTTTAGGTCTAATTAGGTTTCACTTTGAACATTATAAACAAAGAGTTGTTAATAATGTTTGATGCAATCAACCTAAAGATTAGGAGTTACATGGAAATGTAATTGACAAGTTGAGTTATCTACCTAGAATAATTTATTTGGATTCCTTGGCTTTCGTTAAGTTCAAGTAAATTAGATTGGGATCCTAACCTACTATGATTATCTTTTAATGTGATAGTTTGATTCTAAGATAGGGGGTCATTAGAATTGAAGAAAATAATGAGAGTTCATTTTCTTAAAGTCTATATAAAATAAATATTATGCTTAGATATTAATCTTCTTTATTCTTAATGAAGGTCATTAAAATAATGAATAACATCTCCTTAAGAAACATACTAATTGATAATAAGCTAATTAGGCCAAATTACATGGACTAGTTACGGAACTTAAAAATTGTCCTTAAGCAAGAGAAGATAGCCAACATCCTTGAGAAGAATCCTCCTATACCTCCATCTAAAGATTCAAGTGAGTATAAAAGTTTTAACTTTTATGTTTACCTAAAACATCATAAAGATGTTGAACAAGCAACATGTGTGATGCGAGCTTCAATGTCTCCTATGCTTTAGAAATTGCATGAAAATATGACACCCTCTAAGATGATTCTACATTTTTCAGAGTTATATAAAGGGTGTGCTCATCTTGAGAGATACCAACTATCTCAGAAACTATTCAACTATAAGATAGCTGAGGGATCATTTGTTGCAACTCATATGCCAAAGATGATTAGGCTAATAGAAAGATTAGCATAACTTGAACATGTGATTGACAATGATCATGAAACAAACATCATACTATGTTCCCTTCTTAAGTCATATGGGCAGTTTATCATAAATTTCTTTATGAATAAGATAAAGGTCTCTCTTGCAGAGTTGCTTAATATGCTTAAAACTATCAAAATGACTTCTAAAAAGGAATAACCTATATTGATAGCTAATACTTCTTCTAAATTGAAGAAAGGAAAGAAGAAGAAGCCCAAGAAGGTTTCTAAGGTTAAGGCTGAGGTTAAGAAACTTAAAGGAGGTGTACAAAAGAAGAAAAAGAGCACTCCTAAAGGTATTTGCTACCATTACAGAGCAGAAGACCATTGGAAGTGAAATTATAAAGCTTATCTAAAAAATGTGAAGCAGAAGGAGCTTATAGAAGCTTCTACTTCAAAAAGAAATCTAAGTTTAACAAATCCAAAAATCTAACCTATCTTTGGCATTGTAGACTTAGTCATATTAATGAACCTAAAATCAAGAAGTTACATAAAGATGGACATTTAGATCTATTCAATTATGAATCATATGAAACTTGTGAATTATGTCTCATTAGGAAAATAACTAAGAAACCTTTTACCAAAAAGGGTGAAAGTGCCAAATAAGTGCTAGAGTTGATACATACTGATGTATGCGGTCTAATGACTACTTTAGCCAGAGGTGCATTTTCTTACTTCATCGCCTTTACCGATGATTATTTTAGGTATGAATACGTGTATTTGTTGAAATGAAATTTTGAAGCCTTTGAAAAGGTCCAAGAATTCAAATTTGAAGTTGAGAAACAAACTAGAAAAAGTATCAACACACTTAGATCAGATTGAGGTGGAGAATACTTAAGCTAGGAATTCATGGATCATTTAAAACAATTTGGGATTGTTACCTTCATCCTTAATTGTGTCCATTCAAGTTTGTTGATAAGACACCATACGAGCTATGGTTCAGGAAGAAACCAAGCCTTTTTCACATAAAGGTTAAGGGATATTCTGCTTATGTGAAGTGAATCATCATAGACAAGCTGGGATTTAAGAGTGATAAATGTCTATTTGTGGGATACATTAAGGAAACAAGGGGCTACTACTTTTACCATCCTATTAAATAAAAGGTGTTTGTCTCAACAAATACTACCTTCTTAGAAAATGATTTATCCTTGAAAAGGCTAGTGAGAGTAAAGTAGAACTTGAACAAGTTCAAGAGCCATAAAATGGCATAGATTACATGGTTAAGGATGAGCTTGATCAAGTATGTCAAGGAGTTGAGATAAGTAATCAAGCTTAAAGTATACATGTACTCTAAAGATCTAGTAGGGAATATTGTAAACCTAAAAGATATAGTTTTCTCCTTACATAAAAGAATGACATTGAGCCTACTAATTGCTAAGAAGAAATATCAAATATTGATTCCTTGAAGTGGTGAGAAGCCATGAAATCCAAAATGGATTCAATGTATGAAAACCAAGTATGAAACTTAGTTGTTGCATCCGAAGGAATAAAACCCATTGAGTGTTAATGGGTGTTTAAGAGAAAGACAGATATAGATGACAAGATACAAACCTATAAGGCTCGGTTGGTGACAAACAGTCATAAGTAAGTACAAGAAGTTGCCTATGAGGAAACCATTATGCTAGTTGCCATGTCAAAGTCCATTAGGATTTTACTTGCAATAGCAACATACCGTGACTACAAAATTTGGCAAATAGGTGTCAAAAGAACTTTCCTTAATAAAGACCTGAAAGAAGATGTATATATGATACAACCTAAGAGTTTTGTCTCTAAGACCGAACCCAACAAGCGATGCAAGCTATAAGGTCCATATATAGACTGAATCAAGCTTTGCTAAGTTGGAATATCCATTTTGATGAAGCAGTCAAATTGCCTGACTTCTTTTAGAATCTTGATGCACTATGTATGTATAACAAGGTTAGTAGGAGTGCATTCATCTTCCTATAATTGTATGTAGATGACATACTACTTATAGGAAATAACTTTCCCATCTTATAATCTGTTAAGTTATGGTTATCCAAGACATTCTCCATGAAGGAATTAGGAAAAACATGTTTCATTCTGGGTATGAATATACATAGAGATAGATCTAAAAGGTCATTGACCTCTCCTAATCCATGTACTAGACAAGATTCTAAAGAGGTTTAGCATGGATAGGTCTAAGAAAAGGTTTTTAACCATGTCTCATGGTGTTCATTGGTCTAGGAAGTAGTGTCATAAGATGGAAGATGAACAAAAATACACGAATAATACTCCCTTGGCATTTGCAATAGGATTAATTATGTATGCCATGCTATGTATGTGACTAGATGTTTCCTATACACTAAGTGTGATTAGTAAATATCAGACTAATTTAATTGAAAATCACTGGAGTGCAATCAAGACCATTAAGTACCTGAGAAGAACTAAGGATATATTCTTGATATATGGAGAAGACCCTAATTTAAGAATCATAGGTTTCATAGATGCAAGCTTTCAGTCAAAACAAGATGATTACAAATCTCAATCAGGATTTTTATTCACTCTTAATGGAGTAGTATGTTGGAAAAGTTCCAATCAAGATACCACAACAGATTCTTCAACAAAATACCTTACTCCTTCAGAAGCAGTAAAGGTCGGTGTTTGGATATCATCACTAAACTAGGGGTAGTTTTTAACATTGTCATTGTGATAAGAATAAAGCCATAGCATAAATTAAGGAACCAAGATCTCATCAAAGATGCAAACATGTTATGAGGCATTACCATTTAATTAGATAAATCATAGAGTGTAATGAAATAAGAATAGAATGGATTGCCATAGATGACAATGTAGCTAATTCCTTTACTAAGGAGTTTCCTAAGCAGAAGCTTGAATATCATTTACAAAGAATTAATATTAGATGCAAGGGTGATTGGCTTTAGGTCAAGTGGCAGATTGTTAATATGAAGATGCTTTAGAAATAATCGATTATAATGACATGGCTGCTATATATTTTAGCATATTTAATAAAATATGATGTTTTGTTCTCTTTATCAATTTAGTTTTAAATATATATATATATGTTTGACAATAAAGTCCTTGAAATATAATTGTATATAAATAAATTACAATGAGAATTGTAATTATGATATGATTTATACATATAACATACGGGTATATATTATGGAACATATGATTGGATTGACCTGCCATAAGAAACCATATAAGCTTTTTGTCATGACCTAAATTCCTGGTCATGACCAATGTGAATATCAATCCTTGATTGATAAGCACCAGCCTGTAATCCATCTTTATTATTCACTACTGCTCATTTTTGTGTTAATAATTCCTATTCACATTTACTTAAACCCAAATGGTTATTAAGGGCAAACTTATAGATGAAGAAAGAAACATTAATATATAAACATGTTTTTATAATGTATAAAGGTACCGCAAACCATTATGTATGCACCTTTAGACTTTCATTCAACAAGCTCTTAACAAGTTCATAATATATGTACACTCCTAAAGGACTCTCTATTATGATGGTATTTACATTAGCAGCGACTTCCATAAAGTTATCGCCCATCCTTACTTTTCAAAGGTGGATTAACAGCAATTTCTGGAGAATCTAAAAAAAATAATCCACAGAAGAGTGAGTCTGGGGCTTAGTGAGATAAATCCATACCTAACTTATGAATTCATTAACATTTAACAAACTCATATACATTATATCTTCAAAAGCATAACTTATGCCTGAATTATCCAAAACATCATAAAGAACCATGATTTTCTCATGGCCTCAAGCCATCTTCATTAATTATTATAAGTTCAGATCATAGTACCATCATGTGTTCTAGCATTTCATAAGAATCAGTCTTTACATGATTTCAAATCATATTGTCATGTCACATCAAATCTTCCTTAAGATTTCTTAGAATAACAGTTATAAATCATACTATTCATACAGCTTCGAGCCGGTAATAACCCTGTCACATAATCAAGTTATATTTTATCACATTCCAATATAGTCAAAATAACAATTCCAATAAACAACACAATATGTAAACTTCCTTATTACTCCATTCCAGCTATAACCTACACAAACCTTACCTTATCCCATCATTCTCATATCATTCATAACATTGTATATCATACCATGTTTATGTACATAAACAGGCTTTACACTATATAATCACTTACAATGATTATAATTCCAACAATGATCATCACATACTATTCAATACCTTGCATACATTAACAAACTTTATACCATAATACCATTCATAGTAATTGCATTTCCACAATCATAGTTATTCATCACTTGCCATCTAATGTTTCATGGGGAAATTTCAAGTATCTCAATAACATCATTTTTCATCACATTATCATGTCATCTATCATTCACATATCTTTAATATCATATTTATCATATATATCACATGCCAACTCTTAAGGAATCTTCCAACAAAAACCATTTTTTAATCATATGGACCTCATTCCATCACATTATGACCCCACATATTCTTTGTCATGTTAACATAATAAATATCATGTTTGTTTCATAATATCAATATGTAGATAACATTTCATTATCATTACAAGCACATACTCTCGGCCTTACTATTTTTTTTATAACTATCTATATTGCTTCCATAACCTTTATGTATAAATAATTATTAGGTTGTTCAATATTAGCTTAGGAGTTACTCATTTAAGACTTCTTATCCACTATATTCAATTTAGTTACATTTTAATTAAGTTTAGACTCAAGAGAGTTCTTGGAAAGAAAGACGTTTGAATAGAAATGAGTGGAAAATTTTTGAAGGTGTGATCAGAATCAACTTTGAAATTCAAGAAGAATCATGAAAATTTAGTTGAAAATGTGAGTTTAATTGCCAAAATGCACAACATTTCAGGAAGTCCTCACAATTCTACTTGTCTTTTAGTTTCTGGGCTCGCGATCATGCTTGCGATTCTACTCGACCTTTAGTTTTTGGGTTCCCGATCATGCTCGCAATTCTACTTGCATGAGCAAGAATGGTAGGAAAATAGTAGAAAACAACTTCTAACTCTACATTACGTTATAGGAAGTGAACACAACATATTTTGAGTACTTAATCATGCATAAGACTCATCTATTTTAATAGAAAACCAACCATTCTATCATCAAATTTACTTAACTCAAACTTTGCCTCAAAATCATAAGTATTCATTTTCTTCAACTTGCACTGTCATTCAATAAATCACAAGCAGTAAACACATTATAATTCATAAGAAAGGTAAAAATTACTCACCTTAGCAGCTAGAAATAAACAAATCAAACTGATCTCACAAAGATTTTCAATATCCTTCAAGAACACAAAAGAAAAGTTTATTAGCTTTTGGATTTTCCAAGGATTTTCCCTTTTCAACTAATCATATATTATTAGATTATGATTCCATTTAAAAAAATAAGTTATATCTAATAGATTCAAGCTCTAAAACACCATAAAAATTAGATTGATTGATGGGTTAAATAGTGACATGAATAGTAATAACAAATTTAAAAAATTCATAACTTAACTTTCACTTCATGAATCAACAAGATTTTGATGTCAAATTGACGAGGAAGAAGAGAGGAATCAATTGTAAAAATACAAGAAATTTTCATGGAGGATGAAGGATTACATGAAGAGAGAAGGAGAGCTTGTAAGGAGAGAAGCTCTAAGTTTGGAGAAGAAGCCAATGGGCTGTATGTTTTGCAACTAGAAATGAATTAATGAAGAAGAGGGCAACCACATCTTAAGGGGAAAAAATGGAAAAGGAAATTGGTTAACTCCCTTTGATTTCTTCCTTAACAAGTTTGTAATTTCTTTTGTTTGGTAACTTTCCAATTTCTTCATCTAACATCCAAAACTGACATACTCACTGATTGTTAGTGGTCATTGATAACACAATATTTGACACATCTATTTGTCCTCATGCTTAGCATTTTAAGAGCCAAAATTTCATGTTTCCAGCTGTGTTAATATGTATTTG
>JANHAO010011145.1:0-17379 GCA_026873985.1 Saraca asoca | reverse complement strand
AACAGTTTTTGAAAACAACTCTGAGCTGTTTTCAAAAACAGTTTTTAAAAATAAAAAAACAGAACAGTTTCCAAACAGGCCCTATATTTTTCTCTTCTCCCCGTGAATTAATTGGTAGAACAATAAGTTCACTTTCTTTGTGCTTTCACGCACTAATTAGGATTATGTACGTTTGTGCTACAAAACCCACGGGCCATTTATAATTCAACCTCTTATTTTGTCTTTACATGAAATCATTAATATGAGATGAATGTTACTGTTATACTTTCATGTTGAGGTATTATCATCGATTGCTATAGCAAATTGGAATTCTTAGTGCATAATCTTAAATTCACCTAAGTTATGGCTAAATTTAGCATGTGGCACATCTCCTCGCACATATGTATAAGTTAGTAGATAATGATGATATATTCATTTATGCGAAGATTTGACTAACATTTCTGTTATGCTTTGAATAATGATTGTTTGCATCACTAGAGGAGTACAAAAGTTGAGTGGGCGGGTTTTATTTATTATTTATCATCATCATCATTATTTATTTTTTTTAATAATCATTCTATATTTAAAAATTTTTATATCATAAAAAGATTTTAAAGATTCCTTAATTAATAATGAGACGATAAACTGTCCGATCATCATGTATAACAATCATGATTTTAGGTTTAAGAATAGCACCCCTGTTGATAGTAGAAATAAGCCTGTTCCGTATGAGATATTATTTGCTTTAACCTCAGCCTCATGATTTTATTCTTAAAATATATCTCACTGGGAGAGAGTGTGTCCCTCTATCTTATAAGGTACAAGACTATCCAACTTCTCATTAATGTGAGACTTCTACTCACCCCTACCTTTTTTTATCATCAACAACCCTTAAAATATCAGAATTTTTAGCTCTTTTCTAGAAGAATCATAAGATGCATTGGGATTAGAAACATATTTAGCTTTTTTTGGTAAAATTTCATATTAATCTTATTTTTAGAACTTTGAAAGAATTTATGACAACTTAATTCATTCATTTAGAACCTTTATTTTTTTTCTTATCTTATCTGTAATAATAAATAAATAAATTAATATATATATATGATTTTCCTATAAAATTTATTTTTTTGTTTTACATATAATAAAAAACCTAAAAATAGAAAATATAAAAATAAAATATTTGATTTTATAGGATTCAATATTTTAAACTATGTTTCAAAATTATAAATTTACTCAACTTTTTTCTAAAATTATTTTTTACTTTTAAAAGTAATTTATTATATTATGTAAAATCATTTTTTTTCAAGAAAAGGAAATATTCTTACGAACTACGAGGACTTTGATTCCTTTTTTAAGGCACGTAGGTCCTATTTTTGTAAGTCAAGCCATTTTTTGTAAATATTTTTTATTTCTTAAATTAATACTTTTTTTAAAGTCCATTCTCTCAAATAATATATCAATGGCTCCACTCATCCAATGAGTTTAGTTTTCTTTACTTTTGATGAAATAGAAAATGAATATCATTGGGACATTGAAAACATATAATTTTACTTTCTTTTATCTTTTAAATATTAAAACTGTACATTTTAGGAATTAATGAATATTTTTTTTCCATAATATATTGTATAATTATTTTGTTAATAATTATTTTATTTAACAAGTATTATGAGATGCCTAACACCTTTCCTTTACATAATTCGACTTTGAATTATCTTCTTTGGTTAATAAGATCTATTTTTATCCATTTTTAATTTCTAATTTTCCATAAAAAATTAATGACAACTCCTATTGTTATTTATGAAAATAATTGTGATTCACATCACGCATCCTTCAGGCACTTTGTGATAATAGGATAATTTAATTACAATTCTCACATAACTAGTAATCAATTTTGGCCTATGTCTTATTGAGTCCACAATACTATCACTTTTAATTTGGGCTAATTTACAATAATTTGACATTTGTGTAATTCATGTTTTATTAAATATTTTGAACTTTGACAGTCTACATGAAAAATATAGTTTAGATCATAATAAATAAAACTTTTCTCGGAATTATCATATGTGGCCACATCAAGAAATGTCAAATTAACAATGATACTATTACAATCATATGTTTAAATTAAGATCATAAGTATTAAATAATGCATGACACCATATTTGATAGGGATTTAATATCATAAATGCTTGAGTACCTAGACCTCAATGACCACAACATGACGTTAAATGTCAGTAACAAAGTTTACATAATGATAAATGTGATTATATGTAAATCTATGCACAATTGTCCTAACATCCATCCAAGATGCCTAATGAGATTCAATAATTTCAACACAAATTTGAGATAAACTATCAACATGTCATAACACAATACGCACAAATAACAAAATATAGCAACATTATTAACATTTCACAAATCTCAAGATAATAATAACACTAGTTCATTATTTCAATAAGAAACACAAAATTCCCACTAACTCTGAACATCGAAAGGCTTAGTCAAATTCATTCTAGTAACTTATTCACAAAACAATCTTATGCTTATGCCTTTGGTTAGTGAATTCACAAGCATATGGTCTGTGGCAACATGCATGATGCTCATGTATTTTCTCTCTAACAAATTGATATTTCATATCATAATACCTTGTGTGGGCAAAACTTTTATAATTTTTAGATAAGCACACTGTGACAACATTATCGCTACATAAGGTTAAGGTTTTAGAAATGCTCTCAACAACCTTGAATTTAGATATCATATTCCTTAACAAAACAACCTTACAAATGACTTCATAACATGTGACATACTTTTCCTCCATAGTAGAGGTTATTATGATTGACTAATTAACACTTTTCCATGGAACAACTCATCATGCCATCATAAAAATGTATTTAGATATCGACTTCCTATAATTTGGGCAACTCAAAAAATTAGAGTCAAAGTAGCATGTGACTTCTAGATAACCTGATCTGTGATAGGTCAAGACAAAATTTTTTATACTTTGTAGGTACTTCATAACTTTCTTCACAGTAGTCCAATATTTTGACTAAGATCACTCAAGTATGTCCTAAGTACACCAATTACATAAGTAATAAATGTGTATACACTTGAGCATATATGAGGCTATCAACAATGGAAGCATATGGGATTTATTTTCATACTTGATCTTTCTTAATCATTTTGAGGACTCTATGCTTTAGAAAGAACCTTGTCCCTCTAGAAAGGCCCATCACTTAGAGAGAATAAAGACATGTTAAACCTTTTGAGTACTTTTTCAATGTACTTTGAGACAAGCCAAGACACAAAAAAACATCACCAAGATGTTTCATATCATAATATGTTAATAACATCTACTTTGTCTCAATCAAAAGATTCATAACATTACTTGTAAGGAGAATATCATTAACATACAAGACTAAAATAAAAAAAATACTACCCATAGCCATCTTAAAAAGATATATTGATCCGCATCATTCTCCTTAAACCTAAAAGAAGTAACAATCTCATCAAACTTGAGATATCATTGTCTAAATGTTTGCTTTAAACCATATATATATATATATATATCTTTTCAATTTACATACCAAGTGTTTATTTACCCTTCTCTTTGTAACCATCCAGTTGGTTCATATAAACAATTTTTGACTAATCACCATTCAAGAAGATTGTCTTAGCATCCATCTAATGTAGTTCCAAATTGAAATGTGCCACCAATATCATAACAACTAAAAACGAGTCTTTAGTCAAAACAGGTAAAAGTTTCTCTATAATCAATGTCTTCTTTCTAAGTGTAGCCCTTCACGACCAATGTAGTCTTATACCTCTCAGTCTCCCATTGAGCATAATGTGGGCCATAAAAACTTATTTCCATCTAACAGGCTTGCAACCAACAAATTATTCCACTAGACCCCACATATTATTCTAGCGCATAGAAACCAATTCATCCTTCATACCTTTCATCTATTCCAAAATAATTCTCTAAAAATTGGTGGGATCATTGTCACTATTGATATCAAACTCATGCTTCTATAGATACACCAAATAGTCATTTCTGATTGCTAGTCTACAAGACTTCTGGGATCTTTTCAAGGGCACCTCTTTATTTACAGGATTTGGTTCCTTTTCTTCTACTAACAGAGCATTAAGCTCTCCAACTTCCATTATTGGTTCTTCCATTTGTCCTACTAGATCATCTTATAGATAAATTCACTAGAGGAATAATGACTTGTTCCTTTCAAAGACAGGTATCACATGATTCTTCACTCCCACTGTCCAAGTAGTCCTAAAAATAAATGACATGATCTTCTCAATTACCACCAATACTCTTTGGATCAAGCTTCTTTGTAAACACATTATGCAGCTTCATTTTTAGCCTTGCAACCCTAAATATGAAAATGCCTAAGACTAGGCTTTTCCTATTTAGTAATTCAAATGGGGTTTTAGGTAGAAACTTACTAAGGACTTGATTCAAAACATACACAACAGGGTTTAAAGCGTTACCCTATAGAAAGTCTGGTAAAATGGAATTCACCAACATATGTCTCACCATGATAATAAGCATGCAGTTATTCATTTCTATAATCCTATTTTTTTCAAGCATTTCAGTCATAGTGTAACTAACCTTAATTCCACAGTCTTGTATATATCTCATAAAATCAGGATTCCTACAAGTTTTATTGTATCTACCATAGTACTCATCACCTCTATCAGAGTTAACGCACTTAATTTTTTTTCATAGTTTGATTTCAATCACAGTCTTGAACACCATAAAAGGCATTTAAGGATTTCAAGTTTTCAGTGAGGAGTTCTACCCAATCAAAACTTGAATAATCATTAATGAAAGTGATGAAGTACATGTATCC
Organism: Saraca asoca; assembly: GCA_026873985.1. NCBI lineage: Eukaryota > Viridiplantae > Streptophyta > Magnoliopsida > Fabales > Fabaceae > Saraca > Saraca asoca. Next base: position 12,541 of record JANHAO010011145.1, on the reverse strand, counting down.
ACCCATAGCTTTTGACGTAACTAGTCCACTAACATCAATGTGAATTAACTCCATAACATCAGAGAAAGCCAGGTCATGAAGTTTTCAGTCTTTAATTCAATCAACACATGGACCAAAATCAAAGAAGTCCAGGTCATGGAGAATTCCTTCTTTAATTAATCTCTTCATCTTTTCTCTAGAGATATGACCTAGATGCCTATGTCGTAGCATTGAAGATCTATTATCAATTCTACCTCTTTTGTTTTCAACCTCAATATTTATAGAACAAACTAACTCTTCCATTTTCCAAATGGAAACTGTATTCACAGATCTAAAGCAACACTTGAAATCCAATTCCTTCTCATGGAATGTACATAAATTATGTCACTTAACTCTAAAATATGACTACAAGATAAAGTTAAGGATACTACTTTTATATGCTCTTCTGTTCATTTTTCTCTATTTCCAATTTAACTATCAACTCTTCGTCACCTGGCTTCCTCTTGTTTCTCAACACCTATAAAGAATTCTTAACGTGAATGGTTGTACTAGTGTCTAACCACCAAGTGTTTGATGGAATGACTACAATAATAGACTTAAAACACACTAGAGCTAGAGGAACACCTTGCTCATTCATCTTAATCCATTTCTTAAGGTTAAAATATTTTGCTACTTATAGTAACCATAGTTCCCCTTGAATTAAGATCTTTGGTCTATGAAATTGTGCATTTATATCCATTTTCTTCTTCTTAAGACTAGGTTTCCCCTTATTATCCTTCGGGTATGACTTATTGCCATGCTCATTACTTGATCCATGTGAAATGAAATGAGTACTATGAACCTTCCCTTTTTTTCATGTTATCTTTCGCTTGACTAACAAGTGAGATCATTTAATTGATAGTCCATTTTCTTATCCTTCAAACAATTGTAGTGATGCACTAACTTTTTGATGCACTCAAAAAATTCCATTAACACCATCACAAGCAGACTTTTCCAACAATGAGAAGTAATGTTTTTTCTCTCAAACTTCACAAACTTTTCAGTCATATAGTCCATAAAAGCTTTGGCATTTGGAGATAATGCTTTGCCTAATGATCTTATCCATAATATACTTCATAAACATCAAGTATACTCTATTAGAGTATGTCCACTTATCATAGAAAGCCTTTTGCATAGCAGTCAAATCCAAGTTGATGAATGCTAGATATAATTTGAACGAATCGGCCTAGTTCTTACAATTAGTCCTATTCATTGTTTTTACAGAAGTTAATTGCATAAATAACAAAAATTGATGAAATTGCAATTTATGAACCTCATCATAAATTTCCAACATGCATGTTTAATATAGTTATATTATAATATTTTCTCAATGACCATGCAATTTCTAAATAATATCATACTACAAAACTTAAGATCAAAAGGGTATTTAAAATTTTGTAATATAATATAAGGATCAAACATTACATTCCTAAAATTCAACACTGATAGCGTATTTAGAATTTTAGAAACACAATACTTAATCATAACTTTTCATACTATCGCTAATAAACTATATTAATAATATCATATTGATAGGATATATATATATATTAATAACATAGCACTCTCTTAATACCAGACTAAATAATTTAATATATATATAATTTAATTTTCAACAAAATTTCAACAACTGGTCCTATGATAAGTAAATACACAATTACATAAAATTCCATGGTATAATATGAGCTATTTATAATTTCTACATAATAATAACATACATATAATTATGTTAAATTAATTCAACACTCAAATAATAACATATCGCACTAGAAAAAATTTATACAATAAATCAAAGTTCAGGAATTATATGATAAAATTATCATGCCCAAAAAATAATAAAGTAATATTTAGATATATTAGATAATAAATAAATAAATAAATTTTAATTCTAAAAAATAACCAAAAATTCAAAATTAGAGAGAATGGAACCGGACAACGTTTGAACTGCCATCATTGGTCATCAGGAGGGTGGCATGTGTGGCCACACATGCCAAGCATGCACCTGGGCATCATGTGTCCGGCTTATTTCCCACTCCAATGACCTACTAATTAGGTCTCCAAACTCGATTTCTAACCCAATTAAGATTTGATCTCAATTCAACCAATTTTTACCACTTTTATTCAAATTATTTTTAGGGTTTTGTTCCCAATACCCGTTAACCTATTGATCAATTTGATTAAAACAAGGTAAAAAATTGCTTCAATTTAAGCTAAAAAATTCAAAACAAAATGGTTTTCTTCATTCAAAAATTTCATCCAAAAATTTGATATACACCAATTTTCATCAAATTAAAATATGAATTTTCATTGTAACATGCATCTATTGCAACCCCACGGATCAATTTGAACAAAAATAAGAAAATTTACTTCGATTTTGAGTTACAAAATCAAAAACCAAACTTTTTTCTTTCAAAAATTTCGCTTAAAGCTTTCTACACTCAAGTTTTGTTTAAATTGAATTGAGGCTTTTGTTATGTGTGAAGATTTTAAACAAAACCACAAGCCAGTTAGGAGAAAAATAACACAAATTATGCTCAATTGAAAATTTTTCCTTTCCGAAAAACTTGGAAAAAACAATTTCATAGTTCTATGTTAATCACAATAAAATATATACAAATTCTAAAATTTATTCATGCATAATATATTAATAATATTAAAAAAATTATTTATATAAAATTGTAGATTAAGTTTGCTATAAGATTATAATTTTTGGACTCACAGCCTTTCTTGATTTCAATAGTAATATGATACAAATAATTTCTTATTAAATTTGTGTAACACCTAGCCATGCAATGTGATAGAATAATAGGCTTTGATGCCATTTGCAAGAAATTGCATTACAAAATTGAATCAATTACTCAAATGTACTTTATTATATTACATAACATAAATATAATTCAAATTGATAAATAATAATTATAATGTAAAAAAATTACTTACCTGATATAGGCTGTGAATTATATGAGTTGAACAACTGCAAATCTTGGTAGGTTCACATCTCTCAATCCCTAGCAGCTTGTGAGAGAAGCCATTTATGAATCTTGATGAGGGGACTGTAGAAACTGACCTAGGATAAGAATAGGAACCTACCTTACATAAATTAATTTAACTGGACTAAGTTAACCTATCACAAGATAGCCAAGCTACAAGACTCACATAATTGGTACTACTTTCGCCCCTAAGTGTTATATTAAGCTGTATAATATTATCACTTTTAAATTTGGACTGATTTAAATTAATTAATTTAATATTTATATAATTCAAATATTATAAAATATTCAGAATTATGATAGTCCACATAAAAAATTCTAATAAATTAGACATGCTCCTTATAATTTGGGTAAACAATTTATTTAATGCCTTGTATTATGTATAATACATATGAAAGAAATTTTAGTTTTAACACTGTTAAAAATTTTAGCAATGATGATAATAATAAATTTAGTATCATAACTTAGGGTCACTACAAAAAATTGTACTATTTAATAGCGATTATGCATCATTATTAACAGTGATTTTAACCGTGCCTAATGTTATTTAGCGGCGGTTCAGTTTGCAACAGTTAACCATTAATATGTAGACATTTAGTGACCGTTCAAACCGGTTCTATTTTTTCAATAAAATTTTGTTCTAAAAAATTGTGACAGTTTAAACAATTTCTATATCTTTTATAAAATTTAGTTTTTAAAGATGACGGCAATTTAAACTGCCTTTCTATTTTTTAACATTTTGTTTTTAAAAATCATGACAATTTAGAATCACTCTTATATTTCTTTTTCATAAATACAATTTTACAAATAAGGGCAGTTCATAATCGCCTCTAAGTTTTTTTTTTTTTAAAAAAATTTTTACAAATGGTGGTGGTTTATAACCACCCATATTATTTGTTTGTGTATTTTTTTTTTAATTTTTCATATCAAACCATTCTTTTAATTATTTCTGTAAATTTAAATTAAAAACCAATATAACACTAAATATGTATAATAATTAAAACACATTTTATTAAATTTAAAATGGTAAAATGGAATTCGTCTCACACAACATAAATGAAAAAAAAAATTCAAAGATACCAATAGCCATAAAATTGTTATTGTTGATATTAGATTTTGGTACTGAGCCAAACTCCGGCTAACGGGGGGATTCTTTTAGGATCTTTAACCGTGACTAGTCCAAACACAATAAATCAGCTAAACACATAAAGAAGGGAAGAGTAGTAAAGAGACATAAGATTTTTAACGTGGTTCGGCCAAATCCAGATATCATCGGACCCTACGTCTACGGTAGTATATTGTGGTGAAAGTGTTTTTACCGAGTTCCAACTCTCAAGTTATCCTCTCTCTATTTTGGCAAAGTTTCTGCCTACATAAAAAATGATCTCTATAGAAGGCTCCTTCCTTAAATTTATAGAGGGAATCAGAGTACAATAGTAATTACATATGCAGTAAATATGTTACATCAGCATTTATTGTACAAGATGGATTAGGCAAACAAAAATCTTGTCATGCGATTATTACAGATTGTCTTCTGCAGGCGAGTCCCAAGTATCCGTTAGGCATGATATGACTTGGCCTCTTGTGGTCTTCGGCACAGCAAACCTTCATGTCACTAGTCGCGCCTCGCAGACCAAATCATTCGGTCTGGGAGCAAGTCTCTTTAATGACGTGGTCGAGCTCGCTTTTGCAGATGAGCTCGAGCTAGGGGCTGCTTAGCGAGATGAACTGGATACTCAACGTCCCGAGCATTCTTCAAATTAGGACTTTATCGTGCTTGGGCAACTCGTCAACCCATCAGAAGCAATCTGGATTTCGCATATAACATAAGCCCCCCAACTCTAAACTCACTTCATGGGCTAGGAGTTGTGACTCTTCAATTTCTAGCCAGTCAAAGTCTTCTTCTGAGATTGTCGTTTCATCTGCTTTAGGCCATGCCTCTCATGGCATGTGTCCAGCTAATATTAATGAGTCAACCTTAACCTTTTCTGAGGTAATAAATGATAACAGTTAGGGAGATGGATCTGGATCCTTCGATGGAGCCGGACTTGGCTCTATATAAGGGAGAGGGAATCCCTTCTATCACTGAACTGAGCAAACCATGAAGTTTCCTAACAAACTGCCATTGTTTCTAACATTCTGGCTTTCCAATGGGACATGTATGATCTGCTGCATAAAGAATTTGGAAGATTCGACTTCCACGATAACATGGAAGGATCTCATATGGCTCTCAGACTACGTCCTCTCAGTGCTGCCATGAGGCAATTATTCAGCCAGCCAAGTTCTTGGCACTTCTTGATTTGCTTCTTTAGCGAATCAGAAGGGGAGCTGGAGGCCAAAGAAAATAAAGAGCTATGGTGTCGCCACCAGAGGTGCATTGGAAGAAGAAAGTTGAAGACCTAGGTGGTGCATGGGCTCTTAGTCAACCAAAGTACGGCCCTCCGCAGTCAATCCTTCTTCTTAGTCACAGGTTTTTCCCTTTGTATTCTAATTAGCCTGCATTCAGGACTTTCTGATGTAATTCTGCCTCGTTGAGGTCTTTTAGTGAATAAACCTTTCTTTTGTGATTTCTGTTTGTCGCACTTGTTTAGCATATGAGCATTGTTTGAACAATCTGTGTGATCTACACATAATCAGAAGATATTGTGAGAGCCACGAACACTTGGTCGCAAGTGAGCTGTGAATTAGAGCAATCTCATATTCTGGCCAATCTCGTGGCCAATTAAATTAATAACTTCGCATGAGAGCTGTAAATAGTTGACAGCATGTGAGCTATGAAATAAAGCGATTTCGTTGCCTTCAACAAATAATCGATTCGTCAATTCCTCATGCTTCAGCAAGCACAAAGCCACGCTAGCATTGAGTGTTTAAGAGTGCCTCCGTAGCGCAGTGAGCATGTAGCTGCGCTGGCTAAGTGAGTTTATTTTTTGCATCTCTATGCCTTAGTGAGCACACAGCTCAACTGATTAAGTGAGTTTATTTTAAACGTCTCCATGCCTCAGCGAGCACACAGCTACACTGGTTAAGTGATTTTATTTTGAGTATCTCCACGCCTCAACGAGCATGCAGCTACACTAGTTAAGTGAGTTTATTTTGAGCGTCTCCACGCCTTAGCGAGCATGCAGCTCAACTGGTTAAGTGAGTTTATTTTAAGTGTCTTCACACCTCAACGAGCCCGAAGCTCAACTGGTTAAGTGAGCTTATTTTGAGCATCTCCACGCCTTAGCGAGCCCACAACTCAACTGGTTAAGTGAGTTTATTTTGAGTGTCTCCACGCCTCAATGAGCCCGTAGCTTAACTGGTTAAGTGTTTGTCAATTCTTCTCCAGAATGAGCTCCGGGGGCTTCAACCGACCAGAGGCCATGATTGGAATAAAGTTACCCAAGAGGCTTGAAGAAATTGACCGCATGCAAGCTGCAGATAACATCAGGCCAATTGGCATTTGACTTTCAACAAAGCAAAGGAAAGGCATTTACATTCATTCCAAAGTTTATAATATATCATCAATATATAACTCGGACCGAGCCCCTTGACTCTTGGCCAACATTACATCGAGAAGGCTGGAGTTAATGCTCTGTGGTTTGCACCACGTATTCCTTTAGGAGCTGCTTTTCGATCAGGTCTTCAATTGCTTCTCTAAGGCCCGACAATTTGAAGTGCCATGACCAGCCTCATTGTGGTAGGCACAAAATTCTTCATGGTTCCTCCATCTATAAAGGATCTTAGAGGGTGCAGGCACCCCGAAGTCTTCCCTATACCTTTCCGTCAGAAAGATCCTATCTTGGGAATCTGATAGGATGCTATACAACTCGTAACGATCCAAGTGCTGAGGTTGCTCACCTTTGGGCTTTTTGGACTTCTTCTCAGTCCGCTCAGTGGAGCGATCACCTTGTTCTGTGTCACTCATCTTCTTGCTATGAGAGGAGTCAGCCTTTTCATCTTTCTTGCCAAACCTTTCTGAACCGAAGGCTTCTTCCCATTTAATCTACTTAGCGACTCGCTCATAGAATTCGGTGAGGTCCTTCACCGGGGACTTGTATAGACTTTTGTACAATTTTTCATCTTTACGGAGTCCCGCAGAGATCGTTGCCAGCATGGTTTCTTCATATAGGTTCTCCATTGAATTGGCTTCGAGCATGAACCTAGCGATATAGTCCTTTAGCGACTTGTGCTTGCGTTGAAAGACCATGGCGAGATGACAGGGGGGCACAAGTTGTCTCTTCAACGCTTAGTACCGGCTGATTAATTTTTATTAGCAGTCTTCCTAACTACTAATTGAGCAAGCTAGGAGGCTTCTAAACCAAGCTCGAGGTACACCTCCCAATGTGGCTGGAAACACTCGACACTTGATCAAGGGATTAGTTGTTTTTAGGTCCATCTGAACATTGAATGCGTCCAGATGGTCATACGGATCGGAATCCCCATTATACGATAGAATTGCGGGGTCCTTGAGCTTGGGAGGGAGAGTTTGAGTTTCAATCTCCTCTGAGAGTGGTGACCATGCCTCGTAGCGAGCCCGATCACTTAGAGTTTGAAGACATTCCTCCAACTGAGTTATCTTCTGAAACAACTCTCTAACTAATGGGGTCTCGTACCTCCGAGTATTGGCTGGATGATTGCTGGATCTTTTGGTCTTCATTATTGTAAGGGTTATGACCTGGGGTCTGCTCTTGCGAATGACGGGTTGGAGAATTGCCTTGGTTGGGATCACCCAAATATTGAGTTTGATGCTACTGGAGAACATTCACAGGCATTGAGGCTTCAACCTATTTTTGCACATCTTATGCTAATAACGTGATTGCCTTAGTCAGTTCTCCTATCATACTTTCCAGTTTTTCCTGATGTTGGAGCCAAACCTGCATTCCATTAGTGCCGTTGACAGTGGTGACTAGTGGAACAAAACTGGCTGGGGTAAAACCAGTAGTTGCACTGATGGCGAGAGTAGTGGAAGAATCCGTTGTTGAGACGTGACCCTCTGGAAGACTAGGTTGTGCATTTAAAGCTCTGGTGGCTCTTCCCTTGGCCATTGTAGTAGGAAATGAACCAGAACAAGTGAGATCTCCATAGACGGCGCCAAAAATGTTTACGTCAGATTTTGGTACTTAGCCAAACTCCGGCCAATGGGGGGATTCTTTCGAAATCTCTAACCGTGACTGGTCCAAACACAATAAATCAGCTAAACACACAAAAAAGAAGGGAAGAGCAGTAAAGAGACACAAGATTTTTAACATGGCTCGACCAAATCAGGATATCCCCGAACCCTACATCCACGGTAGTGTATTGTGGTAAAGGTGTTTTTACAAAGTTCCAACTCTCAGGTTATCCTCTCTCTATTTTGGCAGAGTTTCTGCCTACATAAAAGATGATCTCTATAGAAGGCTCCTTCCTTATATTTATAGAGGAAATGAGGGTACAATAGTAATTATATATGTAGTAAATATATTACATCAGCATTTATTGTACAAGACGGACTAGGCAAACAAAAATCCTATCACGTGGTTATTGCAGATTATCTTCTGCAGGCGGGTCCCAAGTATCCGTTGGGTGTAATATGACTTAGCCTCCTGTGGTCTTCGACACAACGAGCCTTTAGGTTGCTGGTCGCACCTCGCATACCAAATCATTCGGTCTGGGAGCGAGTCTCTTTAATGACGAGGTTGAGCTCACTTTTGCGGATGAGCTCGAGCTAGGGGATTGCTTAGCAAGATGAACTGGATACTCTACATCCCGAGCATTCTTCAAACTGGAACTTTACCGCGTTTGGGCAGCTCGTCAACCCATCAAAAGTAATCCAGATTTCGCATATAACAGTTACATATACACACACAAAGAAAAAATAATAAGAATATAAATTTAGTGATGATCAGCACCTCCCTATATAACAAGTTAGTGATGATCGACAAATTATTAACATGTTTGAAGATGCTATAGCTATACAAAATTTAGTCACTACAATTTTATAAACACGAAACTGTTGTTCAGCAAAATAAGTTTCATTATAGCAATTGCATGAACAACGCCTCCCCCACACCTAAATAATATTGGCAAGAATTATATTCCCCAGACTATTTCAATGTTTAACTGAATAGATTTAAATTTAAAATTAAATTTTATTTATTTAATTTGTTTAAATTAAATACAAATTAAGTGAAAATTCACTGAATTTATTCAACAGTAATTATCTAACAAAACACATTCAAACTCTGATTTTAATGAAATTTTGTTAGGCAAATATGATCAGCATTATCTCTCTGTTTGGGATAATAATTATATATATATATATATATATCACATCATTAAGTAGCTGGTGCATAGAATTTTTAAAATTTAGAAAAATCACACTTTGCCCTATATGGTATGACCTTATTTTTAATGTGCCCATTTATAATTTAAAGTATAAAAAAGAGACAACTTATGATTTGCATCATTAACACTTTACTTATTTGTGATTATTTTTTATTCAAATCTAATTAAAATTGTCACCCACCAATCATTTGCTTCCCCCGTTAAATAAAAGCAAATTGGCTTAAATAGTTGCAGCCAATTTCAGCCAACAACAACCATTTTCAACTAATGATGGTTAGGTCTAATTGGCAAAGTGGTAGCATGAAGGGGGAGTAGGTTAGCAACTAGAAGAAAATAGGGTGATGAAGGAGAGAGAAAAAGGCATTGAAGAGATAGAGAAAGTGAAGCGAACTATGGGGGCGTTGGACAAATCTGGAGATAAATCAAAAAGAAAGGAAAGAAAAGAAAAAGAAAAAAAATAAAAAAAGAAATATTTTTTTGAGTTTTAGATTTTCATGTTTAAAAGTTTAAACCCAAATATTTAGAAATGAGAATAAATAACTACTTTTTTAAATCAAAACCCCTAATGTTAAGAACATAATATGTTTTATATTATGTCAATGAAATGATTTAAAACAACAAAAATTATATAAAATTAAAAAATAAGCCATATCAATAAGAATAAACCAAATAGCCTATTATGCAAAAAAAAAAAAGTATAAGTTAATATATATTAAGAAGGGATAGAAAAGTGGATGAAAATTAAAAATTTAGATTAAAATCCTATAATAAAATGGATTTAAGCCTTGCAATGGAAAAATCAATGAAAGAGATAGTGTGAAGTTTAAAAATGACAAATTTCGTGATGGAGAGTTTTAGTTTAATTGAGGAAAAAGACGAGCATGTAACAATTTTCGTTAAATTTTGATGAAAAATAATTACAAGTGGACAAATGTTAATGACACAAACTATAGGTTACCTCTTTTTTGATACTTTAAACCATAAGTAGACACACTGAAAGTAGAGCCCTACCACAAGCAGTCAAAGTGTAATTTCCCTTAAAATTATAATCAAGGATAATGTAGAAATTATACAAAATTTTAATATTTTATGATAAGGTCTTTAAACTATTAACTAAATTTAGTGTTTAAAGTAAAAAAATTATTCAGACGTAGTAAATTTGGTACTTAATGGATTTAGTACTTAAAATTCAGTGCTTATTATCAACACTAAAAGAGATAATGAAATCAAATAAGGAGAAGCAAAGATAATGATAATAGTTATTTTTTGGTTTGTTTAGTTCAATTAAGAAATGAAATCATAATGTTTATGATTCTCTTTCTTGTTGTTTGGTTGAGTAGTGGTCAATAATGATAGATGGTGGTCAACGACGATAGATGATGATGGGTGATGATCAATTATAATATGTGGTGGTAAGAGATGGTCAATGATGGTAGGCAGTGGTTAATAGTAGTAAGTAGTGATGATGAGCATTGATCAATAACAAAAGATGATTGTGAGTGGTAGTTAATGATCGGAGGTAGTGGTCAATAGCACAAAAATGGAGGTAGATAGTGATCAACAATGGTTAGTGATTGAATCTGATTATGGTGGATAGTGATCAATAATGATAAGTAGTAAATGGTGGTAGTTAGTAGCCAACAGTCATAATAGTGTTGGGCAGCAGTAAATGGCAAAAAGTGGTGGTGGATGGCAGTCAATAGTGATAGTAGTGGTGGAGGTGATCAATGGTAGATAGAAGGTAGTAATGAGTAGTGTTTAATGATGGTAGGTGATGGTGGATTGAGGTGGTGAGAGTTTCACAAGATAAGAGAATGAAAGATAAAAAGAGTATTTTTCATTTCTGGTAAGTAGCATAATCTAAAACTTTAGATGGGGAGAGGTTTCAAATTGGAGGAATCCATTAAAGTTAAATAATGATAATAAATTACACTACACGTGAAACAAATATTCAATAAGAGAATTAATTATTTTATTTTGTTACCCACTTCTAAAATTATCCAACCAAACATCCCCTTGGTTGTAACAGATGTTAATCAAATAATTTTTTGTTTAGATCTTATGGTTGTGTCAATTCAAATTTTAGATCATAGGCCAGAAGGCCATAAAAATAATATATAATATACTTCAGGAATTTGATCATAAACAGGATTTTTTTTTTCTGCTTCACAACCAAACAGGAATTATATTTTATTACGAAATAAACCTTGTCATTTTATTTCCCATCTCACCAAGTCACTCTGTCTTGTCAAAATGGAATTGATGATTAATTAAATTTTGAATGAATTTGTCATTAATTAAATTCAATTGCAACCTGGGAACAGATTGCCAATCTACTTTTATTCTTTTTCTTTCCTTAACTTATTCCAATTCAAAGGAAGAAAAAAAAATGCGATTAACATAAAGTTCACTTCAATAAGTGTCATTTTATTTTTAGCTCAGTTTACAGATCAATGCATGAAAAGTAGATCTAAGAAAGGGTTTCTGGGCTTTAACATTCGAAAAGGCAATAACATTTGAAGTCCCAATAGCAAAATCCTGAATCTGCACCCTCAACAACTTTGCAAGTCCAATCACAATTCCCCTTCGATATTTCAAAACAAGGCCCCTCAAATCTTCCACTAGCTCTGCTACACTGGAACGCTTCTATAACTTGTACCTCTGCATATGTATAACAGAAAGAAAATACTTATTATAACCTCTCATGAAATATAGAATATGTAAACAGTATGCAGTTTTGTAATTTTTATAAATTTTTTTTTTATATTTTTCACTTTTTTATTAAAAGTTGTAGATTTTATATAAAAATAAAATTTAGAAAAATTTTATAACTTTAAATGATAGAATTACAATTTTTCGTATGCTATTAAACATAAAATTCAAATAATATTATAATTTTTTATAAAAAACCGTAAATTTTTATTTATAAATTATATTTTTTATATTAAATTTTTATAAAAATTTGTAACATTTTTGAATTTGCATCAAGAATTAGAAGAGAAAGTTGATATCCTTTGTGATGCAGCGTTCCAAATTCAAATCTAAATCATTATACGTGTGTGTTAAATGATTTAGCTATAAAATTAAAAGTACCAACGGAGAGAGAGAGAGAGAGAGAGAGAGAGAGAGAGAGAGAGAGAGAGAGAGAGAGAGAGAGAGAGAGGGGGAGGAAAGGGGAGAAAGAGAGAAAGAGAGAGGAATGTTTTTGAGGGCGCTAAGAAAAATAC
>JANHAO010011144.1:0-17182 GCA_026873985.1 Saraca asoca | reverse complement strand
AAAACTTCTTAAAATAATCTCATTTCATAATCATATTTCTACCTCATTTTGAAAAACATTTTAAGAAAAATAATTGGAGCTAAATCATAAAAAAAATCACTTACAAAAGATCCTATAAAAATCAAAATAAAATCCTAAATCTAATGTAGTTTTTTGTAGGATCTTGATGAACTTCTATACCTACAAACATTCAGCAAACGTTATAGCACATAATTATAATATGATATGATTAAAATTGATTTCATCATCAAAACAAAAGATAGTCTAACTGATTAGGCTAACAATCTCCCCCTTTTTGATGGTGACAAACAATTTTAGATGAGGATCAAAATTTATCAAAAAAAAAAATCAATTTGAAAAAAATTGTTATGACTTAAAAAATTTTATTAACTCTTATAAGTTCTTACAAGCTCTTGCTATCATATATCTTCTCTTTTTTGGAAAAAGTTTTTCATCTTTTTTTGAAAATTTTTAAAGCTCATCTAAAATCGAGCTTATAACTTTCTCTCCCCCTTTTGGCATATCAAAAAGCAAAAGTACCTTATAAAAAATTTAAAAATTCAAATCATATAATGGGGTAAAGAAAATAAGGGAATTTTTTAGTTTACTCCCCTTGAAATAATGATGAATTCAAAACACATTTTACCTCAAAAACTCATGTAATATACCTGGAGAACACTGGAAAACAAGTTTTTGCAAAAATAAACATAAAAGCATACAAAGAGAAATAGGGAGACAGGGTGTTCAAATTTTTTGTGATGAAAGCAACTATTTTTCATCATCAAGATTTGCTTTAGATTCTTCTTCTCACATCTGCAAAATGAAACAATACTTGCATTTGTGGTTCCCAATGGTTTTTGGGTCCATAATGGTTAGCAAACATAGAGAGATAACACTTTGGTAACCATGCAAGCTTTTCATTTTTGTTTTGGCAAATAAGTTCCATTTTTATAGAGGTAGTACTTGATGTAATGTCCTTTTTTATTACAGTAAAAGTATGTTGTTATAAGTGGAATCCAATTCTACAAAGTGGGTTAACAAAGACCCAACAACAGATCAAGTCCAACCAAAAAGGTCCAAGTCACTAAGGTTACCCGGAAGGCACCACCTCACTAATCACAGGGTCGTGATACAATGAGACCAAAGATTAGAGATCTAGCTCATCAAGAAATGAGCTGCCCCACACGAGCTCGTGTCAGCAAGAGCAAGTTTGACATTACTGAAGACTAGGAGTGACCCCGAGTAGAAATAGCTTGCGAGATGCAATGCATTACCTAGCCAAAAGCTCAATGAGACAGAACAATAGATAGGCTTACATTAACCCACCGACAAGGGACCCACCCCACAGAAAGTGACCTATAGAAGTCGATTTGTAGGAGCTCATATTATCTTGTACATTTAATATTTGATGTAATTTATTTACAACATGTAAAATTACACTTGTAACCTCCAAGCTTCTATAAATAGAAAGTGGAGGATCCTTGTAGAGAGAGAGACAGAGATAGCTGAAACTCTATAAAAACTTCCTTTAAAATAATAAAACACTACTATGGACGTAAGGGCTGGTGTTGTTTGACTTTGGCCGAATCATGCTAAAAAACATCACATTCTCACTGCTTTTCCCCTGTGCTCCTCCTTTGCCCTCAACCTTCATCAACCGAAAACAGTTTGAGTCCCATAAGAATCCTTCCCGTAGACTAGAGTTTGGCCTAGAACCATATTTTACCGTCAACACATGTGATGTGATTGTGATTTTTATTTGATCTAATAGCTTGTGATCTTTTCTTTTTATGATGCCTATATCCTAGACTAGATCTACTAATAAAACCAGTTTGGTTTTGCAGCATTTCATTCAATTTCATTTTACTATTAGAAAAACTTCACAGAGTTTTTGTTGAGTAAGTCCACCGTGAGTGTGATTTCTTTTCCATTCACATAGATAACCATGCTTGAATTGGTTCTCTCTAGGTTGATGTTGACATAGAATAACCGATTGTGCCAATTATACTTCATCATCAAGCTTGAGAAGTTTTTTCCAACCTTGCTTTTTTAGCCAAGCAACACACTTGAGTTACTATTTCTTAAAAGAATCCAAATTCACTATTCGGTAAGTCATGCACTTCCTATTTGAAAATTGGTGAATGCATTAGGCTTTGACTTTTAGGTTTCTAAAGAATGGTTTAGAGAAAGAGAGGATTTTAGTTTGGGAAGTCATGGATAAGTGTTTGAGTATTGTCTGAATGGGTAAAGAGAGGTTAGGGTTTGAAATGAGGGCAAATGGAATAGAAGGGAATTTGGTGAAAGTTTTTTTTGGTGATGAATGTAGCATGAATTTATGAAATAAAGTATAAAAAGTTTAGATTTGAAGCCGAAATTAGAGTTGCAATGTTTTGGGGACCAAAAACTACAAATGAAAAAAAAAGAGGACAATGAACAAGGTTTTGTGTTTCTTAAAAACTTTTCACAAAAATGATAATGGATTTTTTGAAAAAAAGCTAAAAACTAATTTTTTTAAAGTAAAATATGTTGTAATTGGTTTTGGGTTGCAACTGTAAAGCAGTTTTTGTACACACTAAAACTACCCAGTTTCGAAAGTAAGTTAGTTTTAAAAAAGGGATAAGTTGGATTTTAAAAAATAAACCTAATCGACCCATTTGAAAACAAACAAATAATTTAAATGAGGTTTAGCTTTTAAAGAAAACTATAAAATTGTAATTAATAAGTATAACTATGAAGAGAAAACTCTAGATAAAATAATTATAGTTGTCCTTTTTTTTAAAGATAAGAGCTTTAATAAATTTATTTTCTAAATACTTATAATAATATAAAGAAAATAAATATATATAAATTATTTGATAACTAAAATAATATTTTGCAACAAATTGAACAACTAAGCTATTTTACAAGAGAAAAGAAAGAATCCATTTTCCAAAATAGAAGACTAAAATGAGATTTTAAGCATCAAAAAGGAAAATTTTGTGACAAAAAGAAATTTGAAATAAAGAAATTTTTTTGAAAGTGTAAATTTTAAAGAGATAAGGTTTAAGAGCATTGTTTACCATGCACACATGGGAGAGAAGGATGAAAGGCTAATATGAGAGCATTAATGTGTTTGATGTGCATTAGCTAGGAGTGAAAAAATTGTGTCTCAAGCATTGATCAAGTTAGCTTTGTACCCAATTAGTCTTTCTTTTTTAAAAGAGCAAAAAGGTTGCTCTTTTCTCATATCTTCACATTGTTCAAATTCTTGAAAAGAAAGACTATTATACATGATATATATGCAATGCATTCACATAGGGTAGGCATATAAAAGCTTACAATTCTTAATTTTCACGACCTTAAAGTCTTGGTCATGACCAGTGTGAATATCACTCATTTACTAGATATTCACAGCCTTTTACCATCATTACCTATTATCATTTCCTAAGTTATTTTTGGAGTTCTCCTATCATATAAAATAGAGATGACTAAATTGTGGCAAACTCAACACATAGGATTTCTCATGAGAAAATATATACAAATATTAATTAATTTACATTGGTACTACCCAACAGGCCATATACCAATCTTGCTCAAATGTATATAAGTCTCCAATAGTTACAACATATAACTACTACCAAATCTATGTCTTAAGGCCTGATTCCACTATTAAAACTACCAAAAACATCTTCCAAAAAGGTAGTGCATTCAAAAGAAGTTACCTTAACCTATGTCTTAGCATATTACCAAAACATAGGTTACTATAACTGAGCCTATGGCCTTTTCTATTTGCATATTCTCAAAAGATAGCAAAATAGTTTTTAACTTGATGGTTGACCTTTAAGGGTCAAACCATCCTAGGGCCATCATTAACAGTACATTTGGTGATTCAAGTGGAATAATCTCCACATCGTGTAAAACTTCACATTCCAACAAATTTAGGATAACGTTGTAGTGGATGTTTATCTAATAGCTTCCTACTAGACTCAATATCATTGTGGTGTAGACATTAGTTGTTACTTCCATCGGATTATTATCCATCTTACTTTTCTAGAATGGGATTTGTAGTATCTTGAGAATATGAAAAAAAGTCTACATAAGAGTGAGTCTGGGCTCAATGAATAAAACATACCAGACTTATGAACTCATAGTAAAGCATGTACAAACACAAGCATTCATACTCATTTGTTTGACTAATTCTTATAGATTCTTCCATAAGCAATCATTAACAATTAGAATTCATATATGATAAAGCTTATGTTATATTACTTTTGAACATGGTGCCAAGTTAGGCTCTCAAAGCCACCGACCAACATTTGCACTTACTTTGTATTTTAATCAAATAATAGTATTTTGTAGTAGTTCAAATGATTCCTAGCCATTCAATATTACATAAAAGGAATGTAAATCTCCTTATTACTTCAGTCCAGCCTTATCCCACACAAACCCAGCCTTATCCCTCAAATACATCCTTATCCCATTCATCAATTTAAAATGCGTAGATCCAGGATCTAGTTCATAATTCTTTATCACACCCCATCAATATCACATGGTCACATGTCAATATCATTCATGGTATCACAAACACCATTCATAAATTCACAAATGTCATCACACTTTATATAATCATGTTTTTCATAATAAATACAATAATTCATTCTATTCTTATACACGACTAAGCTTTAAGCCAAATAATCATTTTTTGCAAATGACTTCATTTCCAACAACAATCATAACATCACAACATCATATACTATTCAATATTTTGGGTACATCATTAGGCTTTACACCATAATGTTACTCATAGTAATTGCATTTCCACAATCACAGTCATTCATTATTATGTTCATACATTCTTGCCTCATAATCATTTTTTGGTTTATATATTCATTAATTGGACACTCTTGCATACTTTCATTCCTTGTTACCAACTTGGGATTCATATTTTTTACAAAATCTATTCATTGTTCTTGAGTTATTTGGATTCATTATAAAAGTAATTTAAGGAATTTAGAATTAAATTAGGAGAAATAGATATTGATTAAAAAATATGAAATTTGCTAAAAAGGTGATCAAGATTGTGATTTGAATCAATGAAGAAGATGAGCATGATTGCCATTTGAATCAAAAAAATTATTTATGAAGAGGTTGATTCAACTCAAAGAAACGTAATTAAAAATGTGAGTCTACTCACTAAATTTTGAAAACTTTTGGGAAGTATAATTTCAACTATGATCAAAATTGAAAAAAACAGAGCAGGTTGGTTGATTTGAGTTGTAAAATTCTAGTTCAAAATTTGATTTGAATTGTTCAAGAAAAACTACTAGGTTTTTGCGAGCATAATCATGGGTTTAGTTCAAAGTGGTGTGATTTGACTCGCACAAGCAGATTTTGCATGCAAACAATAGAAAATAAGGGAAGCTACTTACAAGGAAAAATCTCACCATAACACCTTATTTCAACATGTTTTATTAGCTCAAACATACATTAATCTTTTCATTTCTGTTATTAACTAATTAGTTCATTGATTACACCATTTAATCATAAATCATGCCTCACAATCATATAACCCATTTTCATTAACCATCTTCATTTATTTAGCAAATAACATTCAAGAATCATATATTAATTCACAAAAATGGTAAGAAATATTCACCATATTAGCTGGAAATAAAAAGCGCAGCTAAACACACTAAATTTGTCTATGCTTTTCAAGAACACAAAGAAAAGTCTTTTAGCTCCCAAACTTTTCCAAAGATTTCTCCTTTCAACTAAGCTTATATAGTTAGATTATGATTCAATTTAATAGAAACTAGCTATATTTAACAAATTCAAGCTCTAAAATGACAGAAAAACCATGTTGGTTCATGGGTTGAATAGTGATGTGAATAGTAGCAAAAATTTTCAAAAAATCATTTATAAAGTTTCACTTAATGAATCAACATGATTTTGTTATCAAATAAAAGGGGAAGAAAAGAAGATTCAAAAATACAAATTTACAAAAATATTGAGAAGAATTGATGAGCTTACTTGTAGAAAGAGAGTGAAGCTTAAGGAAAAAGGTGAGGGATTCTGCATGAGTTCATTTAACTGAAGTCCAAGGAAAAAGGAAGAGAAGCTGGCTAATTGGAGGGTAAAATGGGAAAACTTAGTTAACTTGCCAATAACATCAAGTTGACCATTTTCCCTTTTTAGTAACTTTCCTATTTCTTTTATTTTGAACTTAAATTTAACACACTTGTCAATCTCCAATGATCACAAAATTTTAATATAAATTAGTTAAATTATATACCTTCGTAACAACTCTAATTTCATATTGAATCAATACCTATAACCCTAGTTCAATATCTTCAAAGTTTTCTAGAAGTAAATCCTCAAAATTTCATATTTTCTATTTCTACTATATCTAAGTCTCTCATAACTTTAAATTTATAATTTCAATTTCTTTGAACTTTTTTTATTTTTCTTATTTTATTACCAAAAATTGATATTATTATTATTGTTGGGGTATTTCAATTCTCCCCCTTAAAAAGAATTCATCATAGAATTCAAAATATTACTAATACGTGTACTAGAATAACTAGCTGTTACTAGTAGAATTCGACATTAAGAAGCAAGCTAGCAAAGGTCCAGAAGGAGCCAAGTTTGTCAAAAGGAACGAGCTCGTTGTGTGAGAAGTCATAGCTTGCTGAAGGGAATCTAATTTGTTGAAGGCCAGAGCTCATTGACTGAACCAGCTCGAAGTCATAGGATAGTGGCATCCTTAGCGAACAAGATCAAGTTCACCAGGACGCAACCCCACTCAGTCAGAAGCCCATTGAGGCAGAACACAAAGATGACATACATTCTACACTGTCATTCTGTAGGTACGGTCGTCAGGTCTCTAGTACCCTAGATAGTCTTGTACATTTAATATTTGATGTAAAAGATGTATAGTTAATTTAGTTTCATTTTTACCCCTCCATGCTTCTATAAATGGGAGGCTAGAGTCATTGTAAAAGAGAGAGGCAATAGAGCACTAGCAAAAACCCTATCGGAAGGCATATCAAAGCTCTGTAAGCATTCCTTCATATTAATAAAATACCTCCGTGGACGTAGGGTTTGATGTTGCTCGGATTTAGCCTAACCATGTTAAACTTCTCACGTACTCCTTTCTTTTCCTTCTTCCTCTTGCCATTCAATACCTTTTACTGTCTCAACAATTGGAAAAATAGCTTGGGCCCCCAAAGAACCCCCTTCGTTGGCCGAATTTGGATCAAACCAAAATCCATCGTTAATATTTTAGCACACCCAGTGGGGCCCATCTGTGTACTGGTTGATCTCTTATCTTTTGTTTAGCTCTTTATGCATTTATCATGGCCAAAGGAAGAACTACAAAAGCTTTGAATGCTCAAGTTAATCCACCAAAGGGTCACGTGTCTTTAACGGATTCTTCAACAACCCCTGTTATAGGCGCTGCTGCCTTTCCGCCCCCAGCTAGCTCCTCTCGACCTACCATTGTCGTGAATGGGAGTGAAGGGATCCAAGTTTAGCTTCAATGCCAGGAAAAGTTAGAGAATATGATGGAAGAACTAGCTAAGGCAATCACCGTGTTAACATAAAGCCAAATCCAAGGTTTGCAAAGACAAGTTAAAGTTGTTGCACTTGAAGATGATAGCCAGTAGCACCAATCCAAATGTTTGGACAGAGGTGGTGAAGAGCACATTCCAGGTCGTAGTAGTCACGACTAGGAGAATCAATGGTCTCTGGTATAAGACCCACTTATAGAAGAATTATTTTAGAGGATGGATTAGTTCAAAGAACATTTTCGAGCTCTAGATAAATGAGCTCGATATGAAGCGAGGTCACCTTTCACCAAAGAAATTGAAATATAACCCCTTCCCTTGAAGTTCAAAGTTCCCTCGATCCCACTCTATGATGGGGATAAGGGCTCATACGATCACCTGGATGTGTTCAATGTCTAGATGGATCTCATGACGGCTAACCCTCTTGTGAAGTGTCATATGTTCCCAGCAACACTAGGGGGCTAGCCTTTGACGTGGTTTAGAAGTCTTCTAGCTCGCAGCATAGGCAACTGGGAAGAATGTCAGAAGAAATTCATTGACCAGTATTGGGCATTGAAGAGATAGCTTGCTCCCCCCATCACTTTGCTACGATCTTGTAGTGAAAAGAGTCATTGAAGGACTACATCTCTTGATTTAGGCACGAGATCAATAATGTAGAGAATCCTTCAGAGGAAACTATTTTAGCAATGATCTCTGCGAAACTTCGCAAGGATAAAAGGCTATACAAAAGCATTTACAAGTCGCTAGTAAAGGATCTTGGGGACTTTTACGAGCGAGCTGTGAGGCAAGCTAGATGGGATGAAACTTTCAGCTCAAAGAAGTCTGATTCAAGCAGTTCAGATTAAAATAAAAAAAGGAACAGTCACAGAGAAGGGCAGGACGACTCTAGCCTTCAAGTCATCAAGAGGAGTAGAATGAGCGGCCCCAATACCAAGGCTGTCATGAAAGTTATAGCATTCTGCTCAAGACTTAGGACAAGATATTCTTAGCGAAGCAAGATAGAGAAGACTTTGGGAAGCCCAAGTCTCTGTGGACACCTAAGAAATTCAAAAGCAATAGAGATAAATTCTATGCCTGCTACAACGAGGTCAGACATAACACCTTAGAATGTTGGGCATTGAGGGATGCGATAGAGGACCTCATCAAAAGAGGACACCTGCAAGGGTATATGGTGTGACCTACGGAGTAGCGATCTTGTCCTCAACAAAATCCTAGCCAAGAGCAAGGAGCTTCAGTTCAGATCATATATTGACAATGTATTTTAGTTTTCCTATTTTTTATCTTTATCAATGCATAATTTTGTGCTGCTAATTGTAATATGTGAGTTTGATATACCAGCGTCCTAAGCTGAGGCCCCTCGAAGCTTATTTCAGAGATGAATTGATGAAGTTGCTAGCTTCCTTAGCTGAGGCCCCTAGGAGCTCACTCCAAAGATGAATTGACGAAATTGCTAGCATGGCTATGTGCTCGCTAAGGTGCAGAGGCACTATTAAACACTCACAGTGCCAGTGCAGCTATGTGCTTGTTGAGGTGTGGAGGCACTATTAAACACCCATAGTGCTAGCGTGGCTGTGTGCTCATTGAGGTGCAGAGGCACTATTAAACACTCAGAATTTGGCAAAGAGCCATGAGCTCGACAAAGCGTAAAGATGTCAGAATCAATTTAGCTATTTGATAGGCAATAAAATTGCCACAGTAGTAAAATGCATCTCTCATGCGAACAAATAATCTTAACTCACTAACGAGATCCTTCTAGGTGCAGCTCGCATGCAACACGACTAAATTCTACTTACCATTGATCAAGGCAATCATTTACGAAATTTCACACAAAAGTTACGGTCGATTGGCCATACAAACATTTCATTAATTTGTAGCAGCATATATATATTTCATCATCAGAAGTGGATGAAGACATCCTATATAACATTCAAGAGTTATACAGAGAGGCTTTTTCATTAAAAGGCCTTATACAATGAGATAAATTTACATCAAAAAGAGGGAAATATAGAGGCAAAAACAAAAAGCCTAGAGCTATTGTTGAAAGCAGAAAGCTAGCTACCGAGAGACGAACTCCCACCAGCAAGAAGACCAGCAAGCCCGACTACTCCTGCTTATGTCCCTCCTAAGCCAGCGGTTCCTCCTGGACCGAACCTAGAGCAATTCAAAAAGGGGGCAGGAGTCTGGTTGGCAAGGCTAGAGATCATGGCAAAGTCGTGAAGAAGTAACCCAAGATCTGCATAAGACTTCCCCGAAGCTAGCATAAAGAGCTATCCAATGGGAGTCACATGCAGTAGGCCATTCACACCTTGAAATCTTTTGCAGTAGGCCATACGTGCCATAGATATCTTCGTTGGAAGCCAAGCTATCAAAAAAATGGAAGGCTTAACTTTGGTACCCATTCGAGCGCTTTGACAAGAAACCTAAAGAATTTCACAAATGTTATATAGACCAGTTGGGTCCACTGAAAGAACCAAAGGGTAATTGGCTGCCCTTGCTAGAATGATCCAGAAGGAATGAAGTGGCCACGCCAATGATTGAGGATCACACTCAGAAAAGAAGCATGGTTTGCTTTAGGTGAAGTGAAGTTTGAAGTGATAACACGACAGACTAAATGTTGAGGACATTGACTGAGAAGGCCCTTCTAGAATAAATTGCAACTCCCAATCTGCAAAGTGAATTGAGAGTTGGGGGCCTAATGTTACTAGTAGAATTCAGCACTGAGATGTGAGCTGGAAAAGGCCCATAAGGAGCTGAGTCTGTCGAAAGCAATGCACTCATTATGCAAGAAATCATAGCTCATTGAAGGGAATCCAGCTCGTTGATCAAACCAGCTCGAAGTCACAGGATAGTAGCATCCTCAGCGAACAAGATCAAGCTTGCCAAGATGCAGTCCCACTTGGTCAGAAGCCCATTGAGGTAGAACACAAAGATGACATACATTCTACATCATCATTCTGCAAGTACGGTCGTCGGGTCCCATCTATAGTAGGTAATTTACAGAAGCTAGTCTCTAGTAGCCTAGAC
This sequence comes from Saraca asoca, assembly GCA_026873985.1. Lineage (NCBI taxonomy): Eukaryota > Viridiplantae > Streptophyta > Magnoliopsida > Fabales > Fabaceae > Saraca > Saraca asoca. The sequence continues at coordinate 6,614 of JANHAO010011144.1, read as the reverse complement.
AGTCTTGTACATTTAATATTTGATGTAATAGATGCATAGTTAATTTAGTTCCATTTGTACCCCTCCTGCTTCTATTAATGGGGGGCTAGGGTCATTGTAAAAGAAAGAGGCAATAGAGCACTAGTAGAAACTCTGTCGAAAGGCATATCAAAGCTCTGTGAGCATTCCTTCATACTAATAAAATACCTCCATAGACGTAGGGTCTGGTGTTGCCTGGATTTAGCCGAACCACATTAAACCTATCACATACTCCTTTCTTCTCCTTCTTCATCCTACCATTCAGCACCTTTTACCGCCTCAACAATTAGAAAATAGCTTGGGTCCCCAAAGAACCCCCTTCATTGGTTGGATTTGGAGCAAACCAAAATCTACCATCAATATTTATTCATCCCTTACCAAATAATTATGAATATTGCTTTCGCATGTCTGTTTCTAATTCTCATGTAGCTTTTCATTCATCATGCCATCTCTATAATACATTGATCATAGGAACTTCTTTTGATCTTAATTTTTGAATTTGTTGATCAAGGATAGCTATTGGTTGCTCTTTGTAAGTCAACTTGGCATCCATTTGGATTGATTCTTCTTTAATGACATGGGATTCATCTGGAATATGCTTTTTCAACATAGAGACATGAAACACTGGGTAAATTCCTGGCATCTCATCTGGCAACTCCAATTGATATGCCACTACTCCTATGCGTTTGATAATTCTAAATGGTCTGTGGTGCTAACTTTCCCTTTTGCCAAATTGCATAATTCCTTCTATAGGAGATACCTTGAGAAACACTTGATCATCAATTTTGAATTCAAGGTCTCTTTTTCTATTTTCCATATATGACTTTTGTTTGTCTTCAGCTGCCTTTATTCTTTTTGTGGATTAATTGTATCTTTTTAACTACATCTACTATGAGATCTGGCTTTAATAACTTTGCCTCTCTAGGTTCAAACCAACCTACAGGAGATCTACATCTCCTTCCATATAGCGTCTAAATGTTCCATTTGAATACTCAATTGATAACTATTATTATAAGTGAATTTAATGAGAGGCAAGTACTTTTCCTAGTTTCCTTCGAATTCTATTCCACATGCTTGAAGCATATCCTCTAGAATCTGGATTGGTCGCTCTAATTGGCCATCAGTTTATGGATGAAAAGCAATACTAAGCCATAGTTGAGTACCTAATGCTTGCTAAAATGACTACTAAAAGTGAAAGGTAAACTAAGTACTACGATTTGAGATAATCATTAACGGCACACCATGTAAGGGAATTATTCTATCAAAGCATAATTGTGCATATCGAGCAGCCAAATGAGTTATCTTAATAGAGAGCAAATAAGGCAGTTTAATCAAACAATCAATAATGACCCAAATCAAATCATTACCCTTTAGCAACTTCAACAATCCAACTAGGAAATCTATTGCAATACTTTCCCATTTCCACTCCGGAATCTTAATGGATTGATGCAATCATGCTAGTCATTGACGTTTAGTTTTCACTTGCTGACATGTAAGATACTTTATTACGTATTATAGCACATCACATTCCATGCCTTCCCACCAAAACACATCTTTCAAATCATGATATATTTTAGTCACACCAGAGTGCGTCGTCTATGATGAATTATGAGCTTGATATAATAAATCTTCTTGGATAGTTGAAGGTACCCATAATCATCCTTCTTTCTTTAACACTCTAGCTCATCAATTGCAATATTTGAGTTCAATTCCCATTTCCTTTTTTGTTTGAGAATTTAGTATTGTGGATCTTTTTTTTAGGTTTCCTTAACATGATTAACTATTATTGATTATACTGTCATATGGGCGAAAATTACCATTTGATTCAGAACCTCGAATCACACTCTAATCTTTTCAAACTCTAGGTGAAAATATAGCAATTTTTCTTCTTTAGAAATAAAATAAGCCATACTTGTCGACTTGGACTCAATGCATCAATAACTACATTTGCCATGCCCGAACGATATCATTTGAACAATCATAATCTTTAACCAACTCCATCTGCCTTCTTTGTCTAAGATTAAGATCCTTCTATACAAAGATATATTTTGAACCTTTATGATCTATATAGATTTCACAAACTTCTCCATATGGATAATATCTCTATATTTTCAATGCAAAAACTATTGCTGCCATTTCCAAATCATGATTAGGGTAGTTCTATTCATCTTTCTTCAATTCTCACAGCACATATGCAATTACCTTTCCATTTTGTATTAAGACACACCTATGACCAATGCATGAAGCATCACAATACACTGCATAACCACCTGATCTAGATAGTAATGACAACACCGAGGCTATCATTAGGCATTCCTTCAATTTTTGGAAACTTTCCTTATAGGTAGGAGTCCATTCAAATTGTACTTCTTTTCAAGTAAGTTTAGTTCATGTTGCAGCAATCTGAGAAAAATCTTTGACAAATTTTTGATAATATCTAGTTAATCCCAGAAAACTACAAATCTTAGTAGTTGTTGATAGTCTAGGCCAATTTTTTGTAACTTCAATTTTCTAATATTCTACTTGTACTCCTTCTTGTGACACAACATGCCTGATAAATTTAATACTAGTTATCTAGAACTTGCATTTGGAGAACTTTGTGTAAAGTTCATGCTCTCGCATTGTTTGCAACACTATTCATAGGTGTTAACCATGCCTTTTTTCACTTTTGGAGTAGACCATGATCTCATTAATAAATACGATCACAAATTTATCTAGAAATAGTTTAAATACTTAGTTCATCAAGTCCATAAAAGTAGTTAGGGCATTCATTAGCTTGATTGAAATTACAAGAAATCAATAATGCCCATATCACGTATGAAAGGCAGTTTTAGGTATATCTTCTGTACGGATCTTTAATTGATGGTACCCTGATCTGAAATTAATTTTTAAGAAATATTTTGCTCCTTGTAGTAGATCAAACAAGTCATCAATATGAAGGAGGGGATATTTACTTTTTATCATCACTCTATTCAATTGGCAATAGTCAATACATAATTGTAATGATTCATCTTTCTTCTTTACAAAAAGTATGAGTGCTCAACAAGGTGACACACTTGGGCAAATAAATCCTCTGTCTAGCAACTCCTGTAACTAAATTTTCAATTCCTTCAACTCTATTGGTGCTATTGAATAAGGAGGAATAGAAATAGGTTTTGTGCTTGGTATAAGATCAATATTAATCTCAATTTCCCTATCTAGTGGCAATCTGGGTAACTTATCAAGAAATACATCAAGAAATTCTTGTATTACCTGAACTTCATCTGGATTAGTAACATTTTGGTTCAAGTCCTATATTACAACCACATAAGTTGTGCACCTCTTATTCAACAATTTCCAAGCTCGCATGCTTGAAATCAACCTAACTATCTTAGCCATTTATTCTCCTTGAAACACTATAGGAGAAGATTTAGCCATATGAAAAGTAACTATCTTATCAAAACAATTCACACATATAATGTTGAGACAACTAGTTTATACCTAAAATTACATCAAATCAACAATATCTAGTGCTACTAGATTTGTAGTTACCTACTTATCCCCTATGGTTATAACATGATTTTTGAATAGATGATTAACTAAGAAAGTTTCACTAATCGGGGTTATCATTATCAATAGTGATTCCATCGACTCACTGAGTTCATTAAACATAGTGGTGAATTTCTTTGTGATAAATAAATAAGTAGCTCCAAGGTCAAACAATACCTGAGTCTATATATCATGTATTTTCAAAGTACCTGAAACAATAACATTTGTTGTTTGGGCTTCCTATTAGGTGGGGTTATAACCTCTTACAGTGGCCTCATTGGGATTCCATCCATGATTGCCTTGCCCATCATTATCTCCAAACATAGTGGGTGCTTTTACTGAGGCCACAGATGGTGTTGCCAATTGATTCTGAGGTCTTGTTTATAATTTATATTGTACCGTAAGGCACTTACATTTTTAGGACATTCCTTTGCTAGAGCATTGTTGCACATTTACATTAAAATTTCCCTGACTCTAGGGTACACTCTTTCATAGAATGGAATAGTAGCGATATAAATAGGTTGACTTCCTATGTTTCTTCTTGTAGTTAGATTATGTGATCGAGATGATCCAAAAAAATTCCCTCACCACCCACTTAGTGGTACGCCACAATCTGGAATTGATCTCCCACTTGGAACTATATTGGTCCCTTATGTATGCATTCTCTTTTTACTACGAGAAGACATTTCCCTCTCCCAATGTTCTTTAGACCTTAAATCCACCTTCAAAGCCTGATTCATGGCTTACTTATATATTGTATTTAGGCCAATTTTAACATGATCAAAATAATAATCATGCAATTCTTGTACAAATCTTTCTACTTTCATGGCTTCATTAGGAATCAGATGAACAACATACAGGGAGAGTCGAGTGAATTAAGCATCATATTCACTTATAGACATATTCCCTAGCCTTAAATTTTCAAATCTTTTAGCATTCACTTGTTAGACATTGGGAGAAAGGAATTTATTAATAAAATTTTTTTGGAACATCAGCTAGGTTAACTGTTCTGCATTTACAATTTGCCCTTCAATATTCCTAACATACCAATGATGTGCTAGATCATCTAATTGATATCCTACTAATTCTATCAATAAGGGTTTTAGGCATTGTAGGATCCTACCATACCTTTTAATTTGATCCAGAAATTGGTATAGGTCAAAAAAGGAATCCATTCCTGCATATCAAGGTGGTTTTAGTTTCAAGAATTCGTGAACAATTTTCAATCTATTCTTTTTTTCATTTCTAGCTAGAGAAAGTTAATCTCTTTCACTTCACCTATGCTATTCAGACTCTCTATTCTGATCTTGATTTTGATTTTACATCAATGTATGCACGAGGTGATCCATTGCTTGCTAAACTAAGTTTCACCCATTAGGGAACTTTTGGGTTTTCACTAGTTTCATGGTGGGGACTGTTTCATCCAATGGATGATCTTTTATGATTAGACTCATGTTCTTGCCCTTCTTGCCTTCTAGTTCTCATCATAATCTACATCATAAAATTAGTTTGACTCTTAAGACATAAGATAGTTTTTATTTGACTTTACTGGCACTAACATATATTTCACTAGGTTAATGGGAATGGTATTGGCAATACGTGTTCTTGGGTGCACACACGCTACTGGTATTGTTCCTATTAACACTTTATGAAATTGCCACCATTTTACAACTCTAAATGGCTTTATATGCATGCATATTCTTATAGGCCTATCCTAAACCATTGCTCTAACACCAACAAATGTCATGACCTTAAAGTCCTAGTCATAACCAGTGTGAATATTACTCCTTCACTAGATATTCACCAACCTTTTACCATCACTACCTGTTATCATTTCTTAAGTTATTTGTGGAGTTATCTTATCATAAAATAGAGATGACTAAATTGTGGCAAACTTAACACATAAGATTTCTCATGAGAAAATATATGCAAATATTAATTAATTTACACTGGTACTTACCAATATGCCACATACTAGTCTTGCTCAAATGTATATAAGTCTTTAATAGTTACAGCATATAACTACAACCAAATCTACATCTTAGGGCCTAATTCCACTATCAAAACTACCAAAAACATCTTTAAAAAAAGATATGGAATTTAAAAGAACTAACCTTAACCTCTGTCTTAACATATAACCAAAACATAGGTTAATATAACTAAGCCCTGTGGTCCTTTCTATTTACATGTTCTCAAAAGATAGCAAAATAGTTTTTAACTTGATGGTTGACCTTTAAGGGTTAAACCATCCTAGGGCCATGATTAACAATACATTTGGAGGTTCAAGTGGAATAATCTCCATGGCAAGTAAAACTTCACACCCTGACAAATTCTGGATGACGATGTAGTGGATGTTTATCTGATTGCTTCCTAATAGACTCAATATCATGGTGGTGTGGGTGTCAGTTGTTATTTCTATCAGATTGTTATCCATCTTACTTTTCCAAAATGGTATTTGCAGTATCTTGAGAATCTAAAAAAATGTTCATAAAAGAGTAAGTCTGGGCTTAGTGAATAAAACATATCAGACTTATGAACTCATTAAACAACAAAGCATGAACAAGCACAAGTATTCATACCCATCTATTTGGCTAATTCTCATAGATTCTTCCATAAGCAATAATTAACAATTAGAATTCGTATATGGTGAAACTTATATTATGTTACTTTTGAACATGGTGCCCAATTAGGCTCTCAAAGCCACCAGCCAACATTTGTACTCACTTTGTATTCTAATCAAATAATAGTATTTTGTAATAGTTTAAATGATTCCTAGCCATTCAATATTACATAATAGGAATGTAAATCCCCTTGTTACACTGATCCAACCTTATCTTACACAAACCTAACCTTATCCTTCTAATCCATCCTTATCTGACTCATCAATTTAGAATGCGTAAATCTAGGATCTGATTCATAATTCTCCATCATGCTTGATAAACGAGTAAAATGCCTATTATTGTATTGATTATTACCTCTCAAATTGTTATTAATTTGTGGTTTTGCTATTCTTTTTGTCATAGTTTTGTGTCTTTGTTCTTTAGTACTGTTGTGTCTTTTATTTTTCT
>JANHAO010011143.1:0-17171 GCA_026873985.1 Saraca asoca | reverse complement strand
ATAACATTTCAAAGTAAAGTAAGATTGATCAAATTCTATTGCAGCAAAACTTTCATTATGTTCTGATGATAATGGTAATAGAATTAGTTAGGGAATAATAATTTTTGTATCTCCATCTAGGTTGTAAGAGGAATTTAACCTTGCAAGATTAAAGCCATCCTCCACTAGTCCACACCTAACTCTGTTCAAGATGTTAGAAGTTATTATGGGTTGGCATTGTTCTATAGGAGATTCATCAGATATTTTAGTTTCACCACAATTTTAACCATAGACAACATCAGAAAAGACATATTTCACTAGATAGATAAAGCTTAAAAAAGTCTTGAAGAATTGAAGAAAAGATTCACTAAAACTTCTGTCCTAGCTCTTCCGAATTTTTGCCTAATGTTTGAGGTTGATTGTGATGCTTCAAATGTCAATATTGGTAATATATTAAGTTAGAAAAGATGACCAATTACCTTCTTCACCGAAGTTGAATAGTGCAAAGCTTAAGTATTCCACTTATGACAAGGAATTCTATTCTAATATGTGAACTTTAGAACATTGGAGTCACTATCTCCTCCTAAAGGAATTCATGCTATACTTTGATCATGAAGCTCTAAAGCATTTAAACTTACAACAAAAGATTAGTCAACGCCATGCTACTTAGAGTGAGTTCCTTCAATCATAGCTTTTTCTTCTTAGGCATAAGTCAGGAACTCAAGATTGTGTTATGATGCCTTAGGCCATTGACATACTCTACTTTTCTCTATGTAAGTCAAATTTGTTTGTTTTAAAATGATTAAAGAATTATATGAAGGTAGCCTTGATTTTTGCTTAATTTGGAAATCCACCTCTGACCAAGCCTACCAATAGTATCATCAACAAAAAGGTTTCCTTTTTAAAAGTAACTTATTATTTATTCCCTAATGTTCTATAGGAGATGAAATAGTTAGAGAATTATATGATGGAGGATTAGTTAGTCATTTTAGAAGGGATAAGATTTATCAAAGAAAAATTTTATTAGCTAAGGCTTGATAGAGACGTTGCCTGACACATCCAAAGATGCCAGACCTGCCACCTGGCAAAGACTACAAGCCAAAATGTTGGGATTGTATCTACTATTACTTATTCCCACCTTACCTTGGGAAGATATCAATATAGATTTTATCCTCGGCCTGCCTCAAACTTAATGACAAAAGAACTCAATGACAAAAAGATTTAATCATGGTTATTATTGATAGGGTTTCAAAGATGGCTCACTCATACCCTCCGAAAAGATTAGTGATGCTACACATATTACTAAGCTATATTTTCAGGGACTTGTAGGGTTACACTGAATTCTAAAGAATATCACTTCTAATAGGGATGCAATATTCATGAGTCATTTTTGGAGGATTTTATAGAATAAGATGGGCACTCACTTCTAGCTCAGTTCTACAAGTCATCCTCAAACTAATGATCAAACTGAAGCTATAAACAAAATCTTGATAAATTTACTATGAAGCTTTGTTAGAAAGAACCTTTAACATTGGGATCTTGTACTTGCCCAAGCAAAGTTTGTTTATAACAAGTCCTCTTACCAGGCTATTAAAAAATGCTCATTTAAAGTTATTTATGGAATTTACCTTTTTAGCCCATTAGACCTTGTGCTAATAATCATATCCAAACATCATAGTACTGATTCTAGTGAATGAGCTAAGGAAATCAAAAAGCTATATGAATAAGTTAGAGAAAAGATAAAACGGTAGACTGATGTATACAAAAATTGATGTGATAACTATAGAAAGAAGCTCACATTCAAAAAATGAGATTGGACTTGGATTTATCTCCAAAAAGAAAGATTTCCAAATTAACCTAGTGCCAAACTTTCTCCAGGGCAAATGGATCATTTCAAGTTAAAAAGAAGATCAATGATAATGCTTATAAGATCAAGTTAGCAAGTGATTATAGGATTTCCATTACATTCAATATGGTTGATTTATCCCTTTACTACAATGGCCATGTTAACTTGAGGATGGGTTTTTCCAACCAGGAGAGAATGAAGTAGAACAGGCAGAACCAAATGCCTTGTAACTTGGTTTAGTCCCACCTACAACAAGTTAACTTGCAAGCAAGTGTCTTGCAACTTGGTTTGTTTCCACCTACTACAAGCTAACTTACTGTTGCTAACTTGCAAACAAGAACCAACCTTCTTGCTACCTAAATAACCCACTGTAGCTCATCGTGTACAAGCCCACTGCTACCCAAATAGCTCACCATAGCTCATTATCTACAAGGCAACTTGCTACTGCCAACTTCTAAGCAAGAACTAGCCTCCCTACTATCCAAGTAGCCTACTATAGCCCATCATAGCTCACTATCAATAAGCCCCATTTCTTTATATTTTAATCCTATGATTTTAGTATAAATAGGTCCATAATTCTAGTTGTAAGGCATCAATTTTTTGGTTCAATATATTAGAGTTTTAAGAGAATTTCTTCTCTACTCATAGTCATACATTTTAGATCCAACCAATCTAAGTGGTGCTTAGACAAGAGAACCACTATAATGGGATTTTGAACCTTGCTAAAATTGATGTTTTTTTTTATCCTAATCATACTCCTAAGCTGTGACCATTCTAGGAAAGTTTGGGCTTATACTCTAAAAACTAAATTTAAGGTGCCCCATATTTTGTTCTAAATTTTTTGTACGTGTTGGAAAAGAAATATAAATGAAATTGAAATGTGTCTAAGCATATATTTATGGTGAGTATAGAGGTCTATTTAAGAAATATTGCAAAGATAATCGCATTGAGCTTCAGAAGATTGTAAACCTTAATAAAATGTGATTGGAGAGAGAATGAACCAAGCAATTAATGAAAGAATTAGATGTGTGCTCTTTGATGCTAATTTGTTTAAAGCCTTTTAGGATGGACCAATGAGAACTACAGTGAATTTGATTAACTTTTCTCCTTTAACTCCTCTTGATTATGATGTTGCAAAGAAAGTGCAGATTAGGAAAGAAGTCATATACAACTATTTAAGAGTATTTAGTTGTAGAGCATTTGTACATATTCCAAGAGATGAAAGATCCAAGTATGATGGTAAAATTAAACAATGTGTTTTCTTGGGTTATGATTTTGATGAATTTGGTTATAAATTATGAGATCCAGTAGATAAGAAAGCTATTAGAAGTCGAGATATGGTATTTTTTGAAGATCAAACTATTAAAGATCTCGACAAGACTAAGAAGCCAAAGCCAGTGGACACCAATTATGTGGATTTAAGTCCTTAACCTCTTTCCATGGTTATTGATGATCATAAGAGGGATGCAGAGGTTTACAATATTGCATATCAACTAGAGGTGTCTATTAATCTAGTTTACCTAAATAACCTCTTGAGCCTCAGTTGAAAAGATGTATTAGAGAGTTTTGCCCCTTCCTAGAGATATCCACTAGATGAATATGTGATGCTAATTGATGGAATAGAGCTAGAGAGTTATGAAAAAGCTATATTTGATTAGCATAGAGAAAAATGGCTACAAGTTATGCAAGATTAGCTAAATTCCTTATATGAAAACAAGATATATAAACTGGTGAAGCTGTCTAAGGGTAAGAGAGAACTCAAGAACAAGTGGATGTTCAAGATAAAGTCAAATGAGAGTATCTTATAACCAAAATACAAGGCAAGGTTGGCTATAAAAGGCTTCAGTTAGAATAAGGGGATTGAATTTGAAGAAATATTCTCACCTATGGTTAAAATGTCTTCTGTCAGAGTTGTGCTTAGGTTAGTAGTTAGTCTAAATTTAGAGGTTGAGCAGCTTGATATAAAGATTGCATTCCTTCATGGTAGCTTGAAAGAGGAAATTTACATGTAATAGCTAAAGGGTTTCAAAGTTAAAGGCAAAAAGCATATGGTTATACAAGCTAAACAATAGCTTGTATGGACTCAAGCAGACACTAAGGCAATGGTACAAGAAGTCTAATTTATTCATGATGGATCATGGTTATGATAAAACTACTACTATTGTGTGTTTGTAAAAAAATTCTTTGGTGATGATTTTATTATATTCTTGTTATATGTAGATGACATATTGATTGTTAGTCATGATATCAATAAAATTGATAGTCTAAAAAGAGATTTGAGCAAATTTTTTACTATAAAGGTTTTAGGATAAGCAAAACAGATCTTTGGCATGAGAATTTCTTGTGACAAGAAGAATAATAAACTCTAGTTATCTTATAAGAGAAACATTAAGAAGGTATTGGAAAGTTTAACATAAATAAGTCCAAACTCTTTAGCACTCAATTTAAAGGCTATTTTAAGCTAAATTCTCAATAGTGCCCTTCAAGTGAGATAGAAAAAGAAGAGATGAGTATAGTTTCTTATGCATTATTGTTACTAGTCTGATATACGCCATGGTATGCACAAGGCTAGATATTGCTCATATAGTTGGTGTTGTAAGTAGATTTCTTTTTAATACTAATAAAGAACATTGGCAAGCGGTCAAGTGGATATTTTGATTTCTTAGAAAAACTTTTAGAGTTTGTTCATGTTTTGGTATTGATAAATCTATGTTAAATGGTTACACAGATGCAAACATGACTAGCGATGTCGATTTCAAAAAGTCTACTTTTGGATATATGATGACTTTTTCAGGAAAAGCTATGTCTTTGCAATTAAAGTTGCAAAAATATGTTGCATTGTCTACCAAAGAAGCTAAGTACATTGATATTATAGAAGTTTCTAAAGAACTCTTGTGGATGTAAAAATTCCTACAATAATTGAGCTTAAAGCAAGATAAATATGTGTTGCATTGTGATGGTTAAAGTGCAATTTATCTCAGTAAGAATCTGACTTTTCATTCAGGGTTGAAACACATTGAGGTATAGTATCATTGGATATAGAAAGCAATGGAGATGAAGCAATTGTTACTTGAAAAAATTCACACTGATGATAATGGTTCAAATATGATGATAAATGCCTTGTCTACGGAGAAACTAATAACTTGTAGAGAAAAAACGAGTTTGGTAACGTACTCCACTTAGTCAGAAGGGGGAGATTTGTTGGTAAATTCCTCCTAATAAGCCCACAATACTCTTTATATTCATTTGATACAAAAGATGAATAAAACATATCAAACAAAGGAAGTAAAAGAGAAAAAGAAGGGTGAAGGATGGCTTCTGTTTTCAAAGCTTGTAAGGCTTTATAAAATAAAGGATTTATAATCCTTTATTTATAAAGAAGCTTAAGGTACTGTGCACATATATGAGAAATTTGGAAAATTGCTGTGAGATACAAAGCTGCTTGCAATGATGCCAAAAGGAGAAAAGTAATTTGGTCTATGTTTTTTGTTCATTTTGTCAGAAAATTGATCAATAAACTTATTCTGATTGGCATAAAATTTGAGTATATTGTTCTTATTCTAGATAGTATAATGTATATTTTATTTTGAATTTTTATTCTTCTCTACAGGCTGATTTTTACATAATAATTTATTAGTATTATTGTGTTAAGATTTGAAAAGCTTTGTTTTGCTTGTTCCCTAGAATTCTAAGAAGAAATTGTTGTATGCATTAATTATATATTAGTGGTAGGTTTTACTAGAATAGGTTTTGTGATTATTTACTCTCACATAGAGAGGGTTTTTCATGTTAAAAATTTGTTGGTCTTCTGCTTTCTTTTTCTACAATTAATTTTATATTGAATTTATTGAATTATAGAGGGTGGGAAAAGTTGATATAGGTAATTTAATATTTTTTGTTGTGATATATTCTAATTCTTTTCCTAGCATTATGTTATTTGATTTTCTTTTTAAATATTGCTTAATTTTTGTAAAAAGACAAAGTTTCATCTCAAAATGAGTTATGTTTTGATTTGTCCTAAAAAAAATTGTATCAATATATATTTTTCAGTTTTTTAAGTAAAAATTGTAACTTTATATATAAAGTCTTGAAACAATTTTGTAAAAGTTTGAAATTTTTTGAAATTTTTTTGTTGATGAAATTATAATTTTTTATGTATTTTTTATATGTAAATTTCATACAAAGTTACAACTTTTCATGAAAAAGTAATAAGATTTTATATAAAATGCAACAAATTTTATAACTTTTGTGTTAAATTATTATAAAAACTTATTGTCGAAAGCATAGCATGCATTCAATAGAAAGTTCGTTAATGGTTTTTTTTTTTTTTCAAAAAGTTGTGGCAAAATTGAGGTACATGCTATATATATATTGGAAATAATAATCCAAAAAAAAAAATTACCAAGGCATATTTGATATGATTTTGATAATAATAAAGTGGGTGATATTCAAAGGTATAGAATAATAATAAAGTGGGTGATATTCAAAGGTATAGATTACTTTACATGTTCACTTTCTAATGAGATATTGATGAATTTTAATTCCTACCTTCTTCTAATTAAATGATATTTTAGTCAGTGTAAATATTCATTCCTACTTTTATGCTTTTTTCCAATAGGAGCAATAAAGCACTAAACACACCCATAATATTTTATGTTTAAATTTAAGATATTAAAGTGGGGAAATTCTAAAGGTTTTGTCGAGTATCATTGCACCACTTAGAATGTTGACAACTCCTGTCTTTTTCTAACTATGAAAATTGTTTAGTCAATTAATTTTTTTTAATGGATCAATTGTTGCAATTTAGCTTTCTAAAATATATTATATATAATTATTTTTTACGATGGAAGGAAATTTTATCAATAATACTTATTATGTTGAATTATTTTTCATTTATTTTCATAAAATTCAGGGGACAATATTTTTTCTATGTTGGTCTTTATCTTTCAGAGTTTGTATTTAATCATGAACAATTATAAGTTATCAAGGGTTAAAAACAGGATTAGCTCAAAAATACGAATATGAAATGCCAAAGGTAAACCATCATACACAACAACAAATGTAGTGTTCAAATAAATTTTTAAAAATGTATCTTGATATTAATGAACCATTTCTTTATTGTACACTTTCAGATTTCATTTATATACGTTAATTAATGATGTAAAATTGCTTAAAAAAAATTCTAATTGATCTTCCCATGCCTAATTTACTTATGTAACATAAATTCTTATAATTTATCTGTGCCAAGCACCGGATTATCATTAATTAGTACTATGTTTGGATGGAAAAGTTTAGAAGGAAAAGTTATATAATAATATTATCCTCATCCAGGAGTTTTTGATTTTATAATCAATCTTTTAAATTCTTTTAACACATTTGAGTACTCACTTTTTTGTGTTTATTTAATTTAGAGATTTTTTTACACATATAAATAAAATAAACGGAAATAATGTCCGAGTCATCTATTATCTCTTTTTCTTATTCTTTATTTTCTCTTGATATTATCCTTTCCTAATTCCCAACCATAGTATAAATGAAATATAAAAAGAAAAGAAGAGAGATTCTTTTATCAATGTTTCGAATCAATTTTTCTAGAATTTAATTCATTTTATTTTAATAAAAATTATTTTAATTTATTTATAAATAAATTCTAATGTTTAAAAATAATATTAAAAATAATGATTTCAATTCATTTGTAAATAAATTCTTTTACTTGAAATATATTGAAAAATATATGAAATTTAATTAAAAGATATATTTTGATGATATTATGGTAAATAAAATATTAAAATAAAAATAAAACTATTAATATAATATGTGTTTCATGTTAAATAAAATGAATTTCGATTAAATCCTTGATAAATTTAAAGGATTTTATAATAACATAAACGTAATTAAAATAATAGACGTAAATTAAATAAATTCTTTGTTTAACTTAAATTTAAATAACATTTAAAAAGAATTTTATTTAAAAATAAAATAAAATCTTATTTTTAATCATTCTAAATAGGGATTAATCATCGTCTGAAATCATAAAATAATGAGAATTGAATTCATGTGTGAAATTATTGATCTAATTCTATTATAGGTATTTTTGGATCTATACAAATGAATTAGTAAAAGCCTAATAGATGAGTCAAATTGGATAAGGCTCAGCTCGATCAAGACTAAAATTGCTAAGCAAATGCACTAGATCACCAGTCGCAAGCTCAGATCATAGGACCAAGGTCAAGATAATGGTTTTAGGTCAATTGACAAAAAGTTCCAACCCACTGGTAAAAACATGCCAACTTAACTATTTTTCAGAAAAGACCACTTTGATTAAACCCAAGAACGGGATTAACTTGTATGGCCAACTTGCAAAAATTAATTTATCATTAATTTATTATTTTTCTTTTTCTAAAATACATTAAGATTGTACACTCTTGTAACTATAAATAAGGGCTAAAATAATTATAAAGGGGAGGATCCCTAATAGAGTCAACTTTAGACAGAGAAAATGTACTGTAAATATATTTTATACTTAGTAGAATAGACTAAAAAATAATATTACTGTGGATGTAGGGGTCGATCAACAAATTTTAACTAAATCATATTAAAAGTTCCTGATGTCTCTTCTCCTTATTCTTCCTTTTGTCTTTTCTCCCTCTTCACCACTTGCTCTATCACATTAAACTGGATTATAGTATTGGGCTTTATTGAGTTATTTGGTTAGTTCGATTTTTGCACCCCCTTGATCGAATCAAATTTTATCGTCAACAAATTCTAAGTGAATTAAATCTATTTTTTTTTTTTGTAATTATATATAAGAGGTTACTCAAACTTTCAAATTTTCTTTTTATCTTCCCTTTTATGGCATGTTTTCTTCCTTTCTTTCTCCTTTAAATTATAGTTATCTTTTTGTAAGGGAGGATTTCCACAGCATCAAGCTATTGATGTCTATCACTAAAAGTGGACAAGATGAGGACGCATATATACAAATTACACATCTCAATATTTTCAAATACTAAAAATCAGTTGTTCAGATAATATCATGTTGGGAATTTTGACAAGATGGGCATATATATACAAATTACACCTATCAATATTTTTCAATAGTAAAATCAACTGTTCAAATGATGTCATGTTGGAAATTTTCAAAGCGGTAACATAGTTTAAAATTAAAAAAATAACAAATAGTGGGACATTATTATTTAATATGATTTGATTTTTGACCTATTTTATAGATAAATATAAAAAAATAAATTTATTAAAGAAATAAGAAATAGAATACAAATAGTATAATAATTTTCAAACTCACATATTAAATACATTAAAAAATATTTTACAGTGCATATACTTTTTATTCTTAATAATTATCACAAAAGAGTAAGAACTAATTATAAGGTTTTAAGTAATCCTCATTAGGGTTATGAAAAAATAGCTCTCCCATTTTCAATTAAATATTGTATAATATAAATATTTATAAATCAAAATTCTTATTAAGGGATAAGTTTAAATTAATCAAAATATTAAATAGTAGGATATTTCTAATTTAATTACAATCACATCTCATTAAAATTTAAACTTAAATAAAATAATATAAATAAAAAATTATCCTATTTCCCATAAATAAAATTTAAATCAAAATCCCAGCATATCACCATAATATATACAGCATCCATTTGTTTTTAATAATGAAATTAAGGAAGTCCTCGCTTTTTTTTAATAATAGCGGTCAAAATTCAAAGACAAAACTATATAAATTCTAACATCACATTCCATGATATAATATCAAATAAAATATTTATTAATAATAATTTACCAGAAAATATTTATTAATAATACAATCAAATTGTTATTCTTGAATTATCCTTCTTTCTAACCCCATCGACACAATTTTAATTGCCTTTGGTAAGAAAAAAACAAAAACAATTCGAGACACTAATAAATAGATAATCGTGGGTGAACCATGTGTAAGTACAAGTCAATATATTGCATTCACAATAGGTAATTAAAAAAAAATGCAATTCAAATGGATTTGCATTCTTTTTTTTTCCCCTGCTCTTTTCCCTTCCTATTTAAAGAGAAATATACATAAAGTTTTTTTACGAGACCCATTACACATAAAAATAAGGATTCTTAGTCTTATTTCATATAAAAATTTTGTATCTATTTCTCTAAATATAATAGAAAAATGATCCCAAATTTGATTCAAATGGTGTGTAATAAATAACTTATGATGGTATAATTTCACTTTTATATATTTCGAAAATTTTGATAAAATTATATTTTTCATGACTGGTGGCACAATTTAATATTAATAATACATGAAATTAAGTTAAAAAAGTATATTTTGATGATATTATGTCAAATAAATATTAAAATAAATATAAAGTTAATAATATAATATATATTTAGTATCAAATAAAATAAATTTTAATAAAATTCTTGATAAATTTAATAGATTTAATAATGATATAAATATAATTAAAATAAAAATCATAAATAAAATAAATGCCTTTTTAACTTAAATTTAAACACTACATAAACAAAATTTCATTTGAAAATAAAATTAAACTTGGTTTTGAAAAAATTCGAAACAAAGGAAAGCTCTCGGCATTGCACTTTTCCTGTTTGACGTTTGGACGCAGTGTGTACATGCAATGCAAATAGGAGGCTGGCAAGTACGGAACAAAAGTACTGAGTAATACGACATGAAATAACAACTACTAGTGCTTTAGGAATAAAACAGCATGTACATGTTTTATTTATGTCGTCTACAATCCTATCAATTATCAAACACGGTATAGCTTACTTAGATGTTACTCAAAGGTTCACCGTATGGCTCTACTTCAGAAAACATGTCGTTTACACCGTACATAGCATGGTCCACCTCCTCCGACTTGTCGTTTTACTTCACGTGGTCGTTGTGTCTTCTGTACCAGGTAAAAAGCGATGGACCAAAATCGAAATGCCACGACAAGATGCAAGTGCTGACGTAGCTTGACCAAGTTGGCAAATGGCCTCATTATTGGCCGAGTCTTTACCTTGTTGATCACAACCATACCCTTTGCGGCAATGGGCATGTCATCAACATAGAGCAAGAAATACTGGAACTCGCACCAATTCTTTCTTGCCGTGAGCTTGATCGACAGGGCAAGAACTTAACCCGGAGAGATAATTTAAAAACTTTGAATTTGATTTTTATATTTAATTTTTATTTTAATAGATATTTATTTTTATTTTCTTATTAGATTTTATTAACAATTAGTAGTTTATGAAATAAAAGATAATAGACTCATTATTTTTCTTTAAAAATAAAACAATTTCATAAAATATTTTAATTTTATTTAAATTATATTAGCAGTAGATTTTGGTTCGGGTCCAAATACAATCAATCAATAGTTCTTTTAAAACTCAAACTATTTTCCGATTGTGCAAACTGAAAGATGAAGAAATGGAGGAGGAAGAACGGAAGGAAGCAGAAAGATTTTTAACATGGTTTAATAAAAATTGGGCGATACTGGTCCCTATGTTCACGGTAAAATTGTATTGATGTGGGAAAAATTATACAGAGTTTCAGTGTGGCTTCTCACCTCTTTTTACAAAGAGCTCCTTCCTCTTATTTATAGAGAAGAGGAAGATGCAAGTGTAATTTTACATATTGTAATGTGTTACATCAAGTAATAAATGTAAATGACAAGTACAGGTCCTGCAAATTGACTTCTGTAGGTTGCTTTCTACGGGTAGAGACCGGTGGGTTGTATTTTGCAAACTGGCACTGAGAATTGTCTGAGGCTGTTTGTCTCCGGTCCTAGGTGTGGTGAGCTGCTAGCCGGGCAAGTTACTGTGTGCAATGAGCTTTGTTCGAGGATTACTACTATTCTAGACTAGGAGAGGTCGTGCACGCGCTTGGCGATGCGAGCTTGCTCTAAGTGAGCTGTTGGCTACGCGAGTTGGACTCTGGCATGTTCGGACCTTGCTCTTTCCCAGGGCTCGTGCTTTGTCTTGGCGGTTTGACCTCTTGGCTTAGCGACCCGAGCTCATCTCCTCATGGCCTAGTTGTTCGAGCTCGTTTCATTAGCGACTTGGCAGCTTGGCTCAATGATCTGTAGCTGGTGTAAGCTAGGTCTTCATTGACTGGACTTTGTTGCTGGGCTTTTGCCAGCCCATTTTGCACTATTCCAGAAAACACCTATAACATTAACCCCTAGCTTGCAGTTCGCTCTGTGGACTAGGAGCTAGAAACTTTGTTGGCAAAAGCTTGCATGCACTATTTACAGCATTGTCATTTCAGACTTCTGTGTCACTGCCTCCTCTATACATTAAAGTTAATGGTTTTGAACCATGTGAGAATCATGTCTAAGTGAGCTCAAGATGGGACACTTGTGGTATATCATATTTGTGTTCAGTCAGCATTCTTGTTGCTCAGGCTGGTTCACATGTATGACTCTGTTGACAATCTTGTTGCGTAATTTTGAGGCAAGCTTATTGCTCAATGAAACAGCAATCTTGTTGCTTGTCGCTCATCGGGATAGCTCGTTGTTCATTGCCCTGTGGGACGGCCCGTCTGTGTATGGCTCATTGGGAGAGCAAGCTTGTTACTCAGTCTCAAGATAACTCTATTGCATAGTGGAAAGGCAATCTCATTGTGTGGTTTTATAGCAATCATGTTACGTAATGGAACAAGAATCTTGTTACCGAGCAAGTTATGTTCACTTCGCGTCTTCAAGCTCAGTTGATAGGATTTTAGACTTAGTGAACGATCTTGATTATTACGGTTTGGTCCAAACTGGGACCTCACTGGAAGTGCTAGGCCTGTTGCTATCCTGCAGGGCATATCACATAATCTCACAAACAACCCTCTTGATGATGTCCTATATGGCATCCCTGAGTGCCCAATACTTCGAGATGGTGTGGCCAACCTCATTGTGATAAGCGTAGAACCTATTTCGTTCTCTATTCTTGCTAGAGCCTTTCAAGGGTTTGGGTCTCTCAAAATCTTCCCTATCTTGCTCCATCATATATATCGTATCTTGAGTGTTAGACAAGATGCTATAATTCTGATAGCGACCAGGTGCCAAGGTCGCTCGTGCTTGGCCCTTTTTGTGAGCTGGTTGCTGGGGTGGTCACTCCCATTTTCGATACTCCTCTTGTTTTGAGTGGAGCCGTTTGCTTCGTCTTTCTTTTCGAATTTCGTTATGCCAAAAATTTCTTCCCACCTGATCTGTTTGGCACCATGCTCATAGAATTCAACCAGATTTCTTATCGAGGACTTGTACAAGCTTTTAAACAGCTTCTCGTCTTTATGGAGTCTTGTTGAGATTGCTGTCAGGATGTTCCTTTCTGAGGGATTCTCTGTGGAACTGGCCTCATGTCTAAACCTTGTTATGTAATCTTTCAACGATTCATGCTTGCTCCAGAAGACCATCGCAAGATGGCAAAGAGGCGTGAGCTACTTCTTCAGTGCTTGGTATTGGTTGGTAAACCTCTTTTGGCACTTTTTCCAGTTATTAATACAGTGAGCTGGTAGGCTTCTAAATCATATTCAAGGCAAGCCCCCCAATGTGGCTGGAAAGACGTGACATTTAACCAGAGGGTCAGATGTTTGGAGGTCCATCTAGTTGTTGAATCCATGCAAGTGGTCACATGAATTACTATCCCTATTGTATGGTGGAATTGTGGGGGTTTTGAGCTTGTGAGGAAGGGGTAGCCCTTCGATCTCTTTGGAGAAAGACAAGCTCTCCTCACAGTGAGCTTGATCATTCTAAGCTCGAAGGCACTCCTTGAGTTGCTTTATCCTCTAAAGGAGTTCCTCCATGGTTGGGCCATGTGCTTCAGGCTGCTAGCCGATTGATCATTGATTTGTCTTTCCTCTTCGATCACAGGAGTTGTGACACGGGGTGTGTCTTCAGTCGGTATTGTGCGAGCTCTCAGCTTGGTGTGAGCTTCCATGTCATTGACCATCACGGTTCTCACGTGATTGGTGAGCTTTTGACTTCGTTCATTATTTGTTAGAGCGAGCCGAATCAGAGTGTTGTCGTGTCTGTCTAGACAATCTTTCTTCTTAAATTTCGTCACATAATTGTTGGAATTATGCAGTGATCTCCTAGGTTTGCACTTGGACTAGGACTTTCATCGTCTCAGCCAACTCTTTCACTATACGAGTGAACATTTGCTGGAGTTAGTGAGTTGCTTATGCTTCATTTATTCCGAGGGTAGCAACAACTTGGTGGTGAGTCGCGGAGGGCGAACCAAAGGCATTTCCTACAGCGAAAGTGCCTATTGGCTAGACAGCCAGAGTGCTTAAGATTCTAGTGGTCATTCCTCTACCCATTACAGTTAAATAGAGAATCAACCTAGAATATAGAAAATAAGACAAAAAATAGATGAATTCCTACAGATGGAGCTAAAAATGTTGACAGTGAATTTTGGTTCGGGTCCAAATCCAGCCAACTAGTAGTTCTTTTGAGACTCAAATTGTTTTCCAGTTGTGCAAACTAAAAGATGAAGAAATGGAGGAGGAAGAATAGAAGGGAGCAAAAAGATTTTTAACATGGTTCGGTGAAAATCAAGCAATACCCTTCCCTACGTCCACGACAATTGTATTAATATGGAGAAAATTATATAGAGTTTTAATGCGGCTTCTTGCCTTTTTTTACAAAGAGCTCCTTCCTATTATTTATAGAGGAGAAGATGATGCAAGTGTAATACTACATGTTGTAATGTGTTACATCAAACAATAAATGTAAATGACAAGTACAAATCCTGCAAATTAGCTTTTACAGGTTGCTTTTTATGGGTGGGGCCCAGTGGGTTGTATTTTGCAAACTAGCACTGAGAATTGTCTGAGGGTGTTTGTTTCCAGTCCTAAGTGTTGCGAGTTGCTAGTTGGGTGAGGTGCTGCGTGCAGTGAGCTTTGTTTGGGGATTGCTACTGTTTTGAGCTAAGAGAGGTAGTGCGCACGTTTGGTGATGCGAGCTCACTCTAGATGAGCTGTTGGCTACGTGAGTTGGACTCTGGCGTGTTCAAGCCTTGCTCTGTCCTGAGGTTCGCGCTTCATCCTGGCGGTATGACATCTTGGCTTAACAACCCAAGCTCATCTCCTCATGGCCTAGCTGTTCGAGCTTGTTTCATTAGCGACCGGGTAGCTTAGCTCAATGATTTGTAATTGGTGTAAGCTAAGCCTTCATGAACTAGATTTCATCTTGCACTATTCCAAAAAATACCTATAACAAATTATTTATCACTTAATACAAATAAAAATTATATAAATTTTTTATATCAATAATAATTAAACTATATTAAAAAAGTGTTGTCCTAGTATATCAATTACTAACAAAATTTAATAAAAAAGGTTTAAAGTAACCTATTAAAAATAAAAAATAAGTGTAAATATTCAATTTAAAACTTTTAAATTAAAGGAAACTAATTAAAAATTTAATAAAATTACAAGAAGTAGATGAATTATTTAACCTTTTAAGATTTATATTTTACATATGAATAATATAATTGTATTTGTATCAATAATATATAAGATATTGCTATGCTTTATGTATCTCATTTTTTTTATATTTATATTATTTCATTGCATTTGCAAAGAAGATAAAACACATAACAATTTCTTGTGTGATGTTAGTATGTGTAATTATATCTATTATGTATGAAATACAAATCCATTCTTTTTAGGATATATTACATTTACTTTTTCCAAATTTTAGCGTAATTACACTCATGCTTTTTTTTTTAATTTTCAAATATATACCACATCTTTCATTTTTCGGAAGCAAGGGAAATGAGTTTATGTTTAACATGAAAGGAAATGAAGGTGAGTTTATAACTTTAAAAATAAAAAGGATATAGTGTAATTACACTAAATCTCACAAGAGATTAGTGTAATTTACTTTTTATTATTATTATTATTATAACTAATAAGTCTCCATCTAAACTTGACATGCAATTGATTGTAGACTTGCGGTATTTATATTTCTTGACTTAATTATAATTTTGGTATCTAAATATGCAGTAGGGTAATATTTAATCCTCAAATATTAAAATTCTACTTTGATCTCTTTAACTGTCAAAATTGAATAATTTTGATAATGTCATAATTGAACAATTCTGATAATCAACCCTAACTCCTCATAAATTACCAACAAAAAAACTAATGTGGCAATTTTATTTTCCAATTTAGAATTACAACCAATTCATTCCAAGTAACATGAAAACTAAAATAACATTCTAAACAAATGTTAAAACATTAAATATTTAAAGAGTAATGCTATTTGTATTCCCATATATTTACTCCTCCTCATCCTCTTTCTATATCAAGAGAATTTGTTGATTTGATCATTTTTTTTGTAAGTAATTTTTTTTCCTAATATAGAAAGGAAAATGAGAAAAAAAATAAATAATAATAAATGCAAGTAATATTACTCGTTTGAAAAAAATAAAAATCAAATCCTGATTCAAGCTCGCCTTGGATTTCCTACAACTAGTGAATTGACAAGCTCTTCGTCAATCTCCTCCATGTTCTAGCCAGCAATTGCAAACATGGAACCTCATAATCACCAGCACTCTCCAAAGTCTCCTCAAACCCCATCTCCACCTTCATTAACTTGCCTCGACAACACTTGCCTGAAATGCGATGGCCTAGCCACCTTCCCCGTCCCATCTCTATCATAGTTCGAAATCTCGTTTCCGCCCACCTATCAATATCCATTAGAGCCCCAGCTATCGTCCCAGACACTAACTCACAACGAGCTATTATCCTTGCACCAGTCCTTCAAGCTCAAAGAGTATCTGTCCTTATCAATTTCAAACTCCTTCCAAGAAAATCCAATCCCCCAATTATGTTCGTCGATTCCATCATTTCAATTCTGGGAAAAACGTTCCCGGCTTCCTTGTTGCTCTCTCTCAATCCATTCATGGCCAAAAAATTTTAGGCCCCTGTCATCAAATTAGTCAGAGAGGGAAATTTTAGATATTCATTTTTGAAATTTAGCTTCTGACGTGGCACACGAAAATAAAGAAATTAAGTGACATAGAAATGTCGAGTTGGACCTATAATTATCACATAGACAACTCTATTTGCAATTTGACAGAAATCATTTAACCGAATCAAATTTGTTGGATTTTCACATATAAAAAATCAACATAAAATATTAAATTTTAAGGAATCAGCAATAATTAAGTTGTATATGAAGGAGATTAAAATTAAAATTAAATCATATTTCTTTATTTTTTAAAACATTCATAATGTTGATTCAGAAAGACAATAATATAATTTATAACAAGGGAAATTATAGATTTTTGTGGGGTTTCTTGCACACTAAATAATATTTAGTATAGAATAATTGTATTT
>JANHAO010011142.1:0-17180 GCA_026873985.1 Saraca asoca | reverse complement strand
CTAATTCAAGAATATTCAATTCAAGACCTATCTCAAATCAAACTTTCATGGATTTAAAACTAATTGTTATTCTAATTTTTTTTTAATTAATGGGAATGGGACATAAAAGTAAGATATGACTTAAAAACTAAAACTGAAAATAAAGAAAGAAAATATAACAAGATAAAGTGAACTAAAAACAAAGCAAAACAAACTAAAGAACTTACCCCCCCATGCTTAAATCCTACATTGTCTCCAATGTAGATAAAACATGAAAGTTCAAAAAGGGAGGGGAGAGAATGTTACTTTCTCTATTGGTCTTCTGGTGGTGGTGGTGGTGGTGGTGGAGGATGATGTTGGCTTAGGTGTCAGTCATATATATGTTGCATCATTTGCTGCATATTCTCTAGGATTGTTCTTTGATTCAGTTGTTAAATTCTTTGATTTCTTAATTCCTCCTCTATTGGATCGAGTCACATGTGTAGCAATCCTTGTTCTTCTGGTTGGGCTTGGGAGGTTCTTGGGATGTCAACTAGGGCTGGAAGTGGTTGTGGGAGATCATGTTCTTCTTCATCATCACCTGCATCTTCCCCTTCAAAAATTCCATCTAAGGGGTATCTCTAGTTATTTTCGTTAGTGACAGTAGTGAGGTCAGGGTTGGGGAGTTGAAAAAGATTTCGTCCCTGGAAGTGAAGCCAATACTTGGAGTTTATTTTAGTGATAAATTTCATTTGTATGTAGGATTCCATATTGATTCTTGTACTTCTGGGTAAAGGTCTCAAATCCAGAATTATGTGTCCTAACCCCAGCCCATGTGCAATTGCAATCACTAATCCTCCTGTTATAATTTTACCTAAGGATGCATTTGCTACTCTTTGCATTTGATAATCTATAAATGCCCCAGTGTCAACTGGATTATTATTTAACATTTACCATATAAATAAAGCTCTCTTTGACTTGCAACCCCATCACTTTCACCTCTTCCAAAGATAGTGTGTGCTAGGACACACTGCATGTATCTAAAACAGAGGTTGTAGATTGAAGAAGCTTTTGATTTTGAATGATTGTACTACTCTCCAATAGTAAGTGAATTCCAAAAAAGATGTGCTTGAAAACTTGTGGCGACAGATTTAGGGCCCCCAAGAGGTAGTCTTAATATTTCAACAAATTGGGCCAATATTAAATTATAATCAATATCAAATAATCGAAAACTCACTTGGCTATGCTTAACCTCTCAGCTTCTAAATAGAACAGTTTTTAAAGAACTAAAGAATTCCAAGGTCAACCTAACATATGTTGAAAAATGCATAGTGATAAAAATTGACCACTCGATTCAATCAAGCATGTAACAGATATCATCGAGCATCCCCAAGCATTCCAAATAGTCCTCATCTAAATATCAGGTACTCAGCATTCCTTGGTTTGCTAATTGATCGTATCGACTCCGTTGATCTTCATCAATGAAGACAATACCAAATTCATTAATTTCATGAGGCTGTTGGTCTATGTGCTTGATTAGATCATAAGGTTGAAGCTTGACCAACTCTTATCTTTTAGATGCCATTTTGAGGTTTTCAAAGAAAAAAGATTTTAATCATGAAATTTGAATGGCACTTAAAAGATCAAACTCAAGTTAATTTTTAGGGAAACAATGATAATGTAGCAGAGATATAAATCAAAATAAAGAAAAATAGCTATCCTAATGTGAGAAAGTTAATAGCAGTTTGCAGCAGAACAATAGGATAGCTAATCCACATGTAATTTTTCGGCCAGTCAAGTGAAACAGAGCAAGCAGGACTAAAATAGTGTGTGTATGTGTGTGCAGCAAATAGCAAGGAATTTTTTATTATGAGCAAGATAGCACAATATGATGTAGAAAATTTTAGGGAAAGAATGTAGAAAATTTGAAAAGAAATGTGCAGATGCTGTGGCCAAATAAGATCAAAAATGCAGAAGTACAGAAATATTATGCATGCCACACTTTTTAAATGCAAAGAAAAAAAATCAGCAAATGGATGAGCACAATGCAGCAAGGTGGGAGTGCAAAAAATTTGCACAATGAAGCACAAAGAAGTAAGAGCTAAAAGGATGTTTGTAGTAGAATAACAATTGAAATAGGGGAATGCCAAAAACTTACCTCTCCTTGCACATGCAAGGGCTGTGGCTGAAGTGGATAGAGGTAGAGAAGAGAAATTGGTAGAATGGTTAAGAGTGAGTAGATCATGATCAGAGACCACCCTATTTTGTTAGAGTTTTGATCAAATTTTTGAAGGAATGGAAGAAGAGTGAACACGGTTGAGAGAAGAGTTAAAACGATGCCAAAGAATGCTGAGCAAGTGTGGTCATGTTGCGATATTTAGGGCAGCCTAACATGGCTGTGTTATGAGGCACATTTTGGTTGTGTTGCATTTGGGTGTGGGAAAGCTACTGCCCTATTGGGTGGGGCCCAAAGCACGGCCATGTGGCGTAACACGACCTGGTCATGCTTAGGTCTATTTTGAAAATGTTTTTTCAATTTTTTTTATTTTTTAAATAAAAACTTAGAAAAGAAATAATAGACTAAAAGAAGGAAAGCTAGGAAAAATAAACCTGGGTTACCTCCAAAGAAGCATTCTTTTTAAGTCATGAGCTTGACCCTTTGACAGTGTTTACTTGGTTGAAGGAAGGTCACAAAGGTTAAGAGTAACTCTGTGTTCAATTGGTTCTCCTACTAGGTAATGCTTGAGTCACTGCCTATTGATTTGAAGGGTCCGGTTGACTCATTCCATATTTCTACTACTCCATATGGTAAAACTTAACGGATTTGGAAGGGGCTAGACCATCAAAAGTGAAGTTTACCTGGGAAGAGTTTTAACCAAGAATTGAACAATAGAACTCATTCTCCTACCTATCATCTAACTCATTTATTTGCAGTAGTCTTTTCTCTCCAGCTATTTTTGGATCAAAATTGAATGCTTTGATTGCCCAATATGCTTTGTGTTCTAACTTGAAAGGTAGGTGACAAGGCTTTCCATATATTAGTCTGAAAGGTATGGTACCTATAGGAGTTTTAAAAGCAGTTCGGTAGGCCCATAGAGCATCATCAAGTTTTAAGGCCCAATCTTTTCTTGCTTTGGATACTGTTTTCTCTAGGACACTTTTGATTTCCCTATTTGACACCTCAACTTGACCACTTGTCTGAGGATGATAAGCCAATGCCATCTTATGTGTTACTCCATATTTCTTCAAAAGGGCTTCAAATTAACGCTCTGTAAAATGTGAGCCACCATCGCTGATGATTGCTGTATAAATGCCAAATCTTGGAAAGATTACCTTTCTGAAGAACTTGGTTACTACTCTAGCATCATTGGTAGGGGAGGTTTGGCTTCTACCCATTTTGACACGTAATCCATTGCTACTAATATGCATTTGTTGACACCGGTCACATGATGCTATCTTAGTAGCTATCTTTGAGGTACTTGTATGGCCACCACAAAGTGAATCATGACATTGAGATGTGATGCTAGTCACCTCTTCTTCAGGGATACATCTTCTAAAGATTCCATCTATGCATCACTTGTATAGAAACGGTTCCTCATAATAGTAGAATTTGATGTCTGAGAAGAACTTCTTCCTTTGCTGGTAGCTTAATTCATATGGTATGATTCCACAGACTAGGTAGTTAACGTAATTTGTATACCAGGGGGCTTCTAAGCTAGATAAGGTTAAGAGTTGGTTATCAGGGAAAGAATCATCAATGGCTAACTCTTTTCTTAAGTGTTTAGTAGATTCTTGCTTTAGTCTTGAGAGGTGGTTAGCAACTATATTCTTAACTCCTTTCTTATCTTGAATTTCATGGTCAAACTCTTATGGAAGAAGGATTCATCTTGTTAGTCTTGGCTTAGGATCTTTCTTGCTGATGAGGTATTTGATGGTTGTGGTCTATGTATAATACAATCTTTGATCCCAGTAGATACTAGTGAAATTTGTCTATTGTGAATATTACTGCCAACAAACTTTTTCAGGGGTTGTATAATTGATCTAGGCTGCATCTAATGTTTTGCTGGTACAATAGATGGCATAAGGCTTTTTGTCTTTCTTCTAGCCTAAAACTGCCCCAACAGCATAGTCACTTGCATCACACATGATCTCTAATGGAAGGCTCTAGTCAGGAGGTTGAATGATGGGTGTAGATATTAAGGCCTTCTTTAATTTGTGAAAGGCTTCCAGACATTCTTTATTAAAGTGGAATATGGAGTGTCTTTGATAAGTAGGTTGGTCAAGGGCTTGGATATTTTGGAAAAGTCTTTGATGAATCTTTGGTAAAAGCCCGCATGGCCCAAGAAACTTCTTAATCCCTTCACATTAAAGGATGGTGGCATGGTCTGGATTGCTTCAATCTTAGCCTTGTCAACTTCTATTCCCCTTTCAGAGACTAAGGGTCCGAGCACTATTCCTTCTCTTACCATGAAGTGGCATTTTATCCAATTTAGTACGAGGTTTACCTCTTCACATCTTTGCAAAACTCATGTCAAATTCCTTAAACAAATATCAAATGTAGTGCCATAAACAGAAAAATCATCCATGAAAACTTTCATAATATTTTCAATAAAATCAAAGAAAATTGCCATCATACATCTTTGAAAGGTGGTTGGTGCATTACAAAGACCAAAGGGCATTCATCTTTAAACAAAAGTACCATAAGGGTAGGTAAATGTGGTCTTTTCTTGGTCACTTGGATGGATAGGAATTTGGAAGAATCCAGAATATCCATCTAAGTAACAAAAATAGGAGTGTTTGGCTAACCTTTCTAACATCTAATCAATGAAATGGAGAGGGAAGTGATATTTTCTTGTAGCTTTATTTAACTTTCTATAAACAATGCACATGCCTCATCTAGTTACCATTCTTGTGGGGATTAGTTCATTGTTGTCATTCCTAATGATAGTCATGCCCCCTTTCTTTGGAACTACTTAAACCGGGCTCACCTATTCACTATCAAAGATAGGATAGATGATGCCTGAATCAAGTAATTTCAATATTTCTTTTTTCACAACTTCTGTCATGTTAGGATTTAGACATCTTTGATGCTCAGTAGAGGGTTTATGATTGTCATCAAGAAGAATTCTATGCATACAAATAGATGGACTAATTCCTTTAATACCTTCTATGCTATACCCAATTACCCTTTTATGTTTTCTGAGTACTTCAAGCAATTTATCAATTTCAGAATAGCTTAGATTTGCATTAATTATAATAGGGTCGATAGAATTAGGGCTAAGAAACTCATACCTCAAAATAGGAAGGAGGGGTTTTAGTTCTACTTTTGGGGCTTTGTCTTCTTCCTTGGAAACATGTACTAGATCTACCTCCAACTTCTCAGCTACTTTTATAGGGAAAATTGGGCTTTCATCCATCAATTTAGCATATATAGCAGCTTCAGGATTTTCATCATTAGGAGAGGAGCTTCTTACTAAACAAGATTCAAGTGGATCACTCATATATGGGCTTAGGTGCACACCATCCTTGTCTTAGTCAATAGAATCCACTCTGCAACAGGAATTTTCTAAGAATGGGCATTTTAGTGCTAGAGCCAAGTTAAATTCAATTTTCTCCTCTCTTACATTCAGGGATAGCTTCCCATTTTTCACATCTATTATGGCGCCAGCAATTGCAAGGAAGGGTCTACTAAGAATAATGGGAGTTTGAACATCTTCTTCCATTTCTAGGATCACAAAGTCTATGGAAATGAAAAATTTTCCAACTTTGAGAAGAACATCTTCTAGAATACCAACCAGATATTTAATTGAACGGTTCACCAGCTGTAGAGAGAGTGGTTGGCTTTAAGTCTCCCATTTAAACCTTTTTGCAGATTGATAAGGGCATTAGGCTCACACTTGCTCCAAGGTCGCAAAGGGCTTGGTCAATGTACATATCACCAATGGAGTAAGGGATGGAAAAATTCCCTGGATCTTTAAGTTTGGGAGGTAGTTTGTTTTGGATTATTGTGCTACACTCTTCGGTGCATGTTCTTCGAATTTTCTTTTATTGGACAAAATTTCTTTCAGGAATTTGGCATATGAGGGCATTTGTGAGACAGCTTCTAAGAAAGGGATATTGATGTGTAGTTTTTTTAGGATATCTAAGAATTTTCCATATTGTTTTTCTAATTTGGCCTTGGCTAGTCTTTGAGGAAAGGGAATAGGTGGTTTGTATGGCGCAGGGGGTATGTTTTTGGGCTCTTCCTTTTTTTGATTTTCCATAACCTTTTCTTTTCCAACTTCAATTTCTTTGGGTCCCTCAGCTTCAGACTCCTTGGATTCTGCTTCCTTTCTATTTTCAGGATCTTCCAATTGTTTTCCACTCCTTAAGACTATAGCTTTGCTGTGATCCCTTGGATTCTCAAGTTGTCCTGGCAATTTCCCCATGCTTCTAGATGAAGAGCTAGCTTGTTAGCCTATCTGATTTTCTAGTATCTTGTCATGTGTAGCCAGTGACTCTACCTTGGAAGCTAGTTGTTTGATGGCTTCACTCATGGTGTGATTTTGAGTGTTGAACTCCTCATTCTATTTGGTTTAGGCCATTACAAAATTCTCCATTAAGGTTTCTAAGTTGGATTTTGGAGGTGATGGAGGGTTAGGTGGTCTTTGGAAGCCAGGAGGTTGTCTAAAATTATTTTGGGGAAAGTTATTTTAAGGGAAATTATTCTGAGGGATGGGGTTTGGATTTTGTCTATATGAGAGATTAAGATGGTTCCTCCAACCTGGGTTATAGGTGTTTGAGAAAGGATTATTTTTCTAGGAAAAATTGTTTACCATGCTTACCTGTTCACTTTCTTGTATAAGAGGATTTCCCAATTGACATTTAGCAGCCATGTGTCCAATGTATCCACAGATTTCGCAAAGAGTAGTAGTGGGTCCAACTCCATTGATTGTTAGTTTATCAAGTCTTTGAAATAATGCATCTACCTTGGAGAAGAGGTGATCTACTGCATCTATCTCATATTTTCCAGTTGGTTTCTTGGATGTAGCTTTATCACTTGACCAGGAGTAATGGCTTTGGGCCATATCTTCAATTAATACATAGGCTTCATCTATGGTCTTATTCATCAAAGCTCCTCTTACAGTGGCATCTACATCTTCAATTAATACATAGGCTTCATCCACAGTCTTATTCATCAAAGCTCCTCCTGTATTGGCATCTACTGTCATTCTTGTATTGTATGTGAGCCCATTGTAGAAGGTGTGGACAATCTGCCACTTTTCAAACCCATGATGTGGACACAATCTCAAGAGCTCCTTAAATCTCTCCCATGCTTTGTATAGTGATTCTCCTTCTTTTTGAGCAAATGTAATGATTTGATTCCTGAGTTAGGCTGTCTTGCTTGGAGGGAAGTATTGTGATAGTAAGGCTTGCGAGAGCTACTACCAAATGGCAATGGAACCAGGTGGTAAGGAATGTAGTCATGCCCTAGCTTTGTCTCTTAAAGAAAATGGGAAGAGGCATAGTCGGATAGCATCTTGTGGGACTCTATTGATCTTGAGCATGTCACAGTACTCCAAGAAGACTAAGAGGTGTAAATTAGGGTCTTTTATAGGGGAGCCTCCAAATTGGTTCTGCTGGACCATCTGAAGGAGTGCTGGCTTCAACTCAAAATTATTGGCCTTTACAGTTAGTCTGATTATGCTTGGTGTTAAGCCTTGAGTGTCTAGTACAGTAAACTCCTTAAGTAACCTGTTGTTTTGATGATCCATGGTTGTTGGTGCTGGTTGGTCTTGCTTCTTTTGTTTCCTTCTACTGTGAAGTGTCCTCTCAATTTCAGGATCAAACTCTATAATCTATAAGGCTTTGAGAGATCTTTGGCATATAAGGATTCTTAACTACACAAAAAGAAGAAGAAGAAGGAAACTAAGCGTGACACCAGCCAAATAAAATAGAAAATTTAAAAGAAAGAGATTTGATCTAGTTCAATTGTAAAAATTCTAATATTAATATTATACTTCCCTGGCAACGGTGCCAAAAACTTGATGTATGTTTAAATATCCACAAGTGCACAGTGTAGTTACAGCTAAAACCGATAAATACGAGTCGATCCCATAGAGAAGTTAATATTAATTACCAAAATCTTTATAGTTTTACTATCCAAATCAATAGAAAATAAAAGAAATAAATAAAGAAGAAAGAAAGAAAGAAAGAAATAAGAACAGAAAATAGAAGAAGAAATTATTTAAGGAAAGAAAGAAAGTAAAGTAATAATTAAAGAAGATATCAGATGCAAAAGGCCTAGGATTAGGATTTACCTCACCTATGATTCTTGACAAATATTATAAAATTTCCTTATCATAATTTTTTAGGCAAATGGGGTTGGTTTGGCCTTCATTAATTACTAGCCTCTTTCAAAGTCTAACAATCGTACCTAATTCAATCTAATACCTACTGTCATGGATTAAATTAAACTTAAGCCCTTTAAGTTCTATGCTAACCAGTTTGACCCTAAGAGATTCTTATCTACTTTCGTGATTAAGATTCTCTTATTTGATTATTAGGATTTCGATAATAATTTTCACCTTGTAGTCCCTCAATTATCTACCTAAGATTAGATAATAAGTTGATTAGATAAATTATCTTATGCAGGCATAATAATCAAGCTAATTAGGCTAAATAATTATAATGAGGGTTTTGCTAAAATAATTGCCTATATGTAGGCTAATCCCAATCCTAGAGTAGGTATCTACTGATGCATGATTGAACTAATCAAAACAAATAATAAAGAGTAAATTATAATTAAAGGAATAATAAAAATGCAATATCAAGAATGTAGATGCAAGAAATAACCAAGAACAAAAGAAAAGATGCAGTAACTTAAAGAAAATAAACAAAGAAAGAAAACAAGATTAATAAAGAAAGCAAATCAATAAGAAGAATGCAAGAACATAAAATCAATAAGGTGTAGTAGATGAATAAATATGCAAGAAAGCAAAATATTATTGAGATGTAGAGAAAGTAGAAGAAATAAAACAAGCAGATGAATGCAAAGATGAATATATGAAATAAAGAAAATAGAAGAAGTAAAAGAAGGAGATGAAAGCAGAATATAAGAGAAGAAAACAAGAACTTCTAAATTAATATTGCAAACCCTTAAATCTGGAAACAAGAAAGCTGAAAGAATTGTATGAAAGCAAGCCTAGAGTAAGAGAAAAGAGAGAACTAGCCTAAACCTTAAAGAAGGATTCTAAAACATAACATAACATGATTAAAACTGGTTACAATGGGTCCTATTTATAGCCCTTTTTCGTGTTCACCACGACTATGCTTCATAAAACCGATTGGGTGTGCTTCATGAGAAAGGATTTATCAAATAAACATTTCCAACTTATAACATGACTTGGCCATATTGTGTAACATGGCCTTGTTACATGTATTGTCTTTAATTTCTTCACGAATTTTTCTCCAAGCTTCAGATAGACTCTAGCGGCTTGGCCGTGTTGTGTAACACGGTCATGCTTGGGTGTTTTTTCCATGTTCTTTGTTTTTTGCTTCCCGAACTTGTTATAGCACCTAACAAAGCCTGGGTGTATTCCATGTCACGGTCGTGCTTGGTGTTTTTTCCATGTTTTCTTCAACTTTTGCTTGTTTCTTGCATGGATTCTTCTTCTAACTTTTCCTTGGTCTAGATGCAACTCCACTTTTTGAATTTTTTTCTTCTTTTTAGCTCTTTTCATCATTCTATATAAAAAATATAAACCAAGAGTAGTATCTAGGATAAAACATAAAATTAAGGCAAAAGACACTGAGGAAACACAGAATACTATCAACAAAATAAAATATAACAATCTTATTTTTATGCCTTTTTTCCCATTTATCAGCTACGACTAGACAAGGAGGTACGAGTTGAAAGACTAAGGATTTTCAGTGACTTATAACTCGTAGTTTACCATGTGAGGGGTGAATATCAAACCCAAAGGTCAAGGATGGCCAAATATCTCTAGAAAGTCCAAGAGTTGTTAAATTCTTTCCAGCAATATGAAGTTAACCAAGTACCACAAGCTTAAAATGCACATGCTAATGCCTTAGCTCGCTTGGCTACAATAAAAGATGTTGAATTCTTGGGGGTGCTCCTAGTTGAAACCCTTTCATCCTTGAGTATTGAGCAAAATGATGTTGTAATGACAATTTCCAAGGTACTTGGATCTTGGATGAACCTGATCTTGGATTATCTACAAAATGGCAAGCTCTTAGAGGATAAGCTTGAGGTGTGACAACTACAAGCTTGGGTAGCCAAGTACTGCGTCTATAATGACATGTTGTATAAAAGAGGGTTCTCAACCCCACTTTTGAGATGCATCGATGGCAGTGACTGCAATATCGTATTAGAGGAAATCCATGTGGGACATTGTGGAAATCATGCTAGGGGGCTATCCCTGGCTTAAAAAGCTCTCTGATAGGGGTTCTACTGGCCTACAATGAAGTAAGACATTATCAACTTCGTTAAAAGATGTGATAAGTGTCAAAGATTCATGAAGGTCCCGTGATCTCTACCATCCTACCTACAATAAATGGTAAACTATAGTCCTTCATGATCTGGGGCATGGAATTGATTGGACCTCTAGCTACAGCATGTGGCAATTGCAAGCATGCAATAGTGGTTGTGGATTACTTCACTAAGTGGGTAGAGGTAAAATAGCTCGCTGAGATCTCTTCTGCAAAGATCGAAAGATTCATATGGGATAACATTATTTTGTAGATTTGGAGTCCCTCAGCAAATCATGACTGATAATGGGATCCAATTCACTAGTGAGTTGTTTATCCAATTCTGCAATGATCTGAAGATCACGAAAAGCTTCTCAACCATGGATTATCCGCAAGCTAATGGGCAAGTCAAAGCTATTAACAAGATTATCAAGTAGATATTGAAGGCTAAGTTGGAAGCCAAAAAGGGGTGTGGGTAGATGAACTACCAAAGCAATGCCACAGGAAAAACCCTTTTCTTGATGGTATACAAGTATGAAGTAATGATTCCTGCAAAACTTGAAGTAGTGTCTCAGCGAAGAGCCGCTTTCAATCCAGAAGATAATGATTAACTGCTTGCCATGAATCTAGATCTTGTATAAGAAATTAAGGAGAAAGCTTGCCTCAGAGTCATAACCTACCAACGGCACGTAACGAAGTATTACAATGTGTAGCAAGGTATCACAACTGAAAGGTGCGAGCTTGGAACTATAAACCCAGCAACATCGTTCTATGCCTAGTCCTTCTAAGAGCATGTAAAGCTAGAGAAGGGACCTTGGGACCAAATTGGGAAGGCCCATATCTCATTAAAAGAGTTATTGGCAATAGTGCTTATCATCTAGTGGATAGAGAAGGAACTAAATTTCCCTAAGCTTGGAACACTGAACATCTTCATTGATATTACTAATAAGACCCCTATGGTTCATAAAAATTAGTAAGCGTAAATATTAATGTAATCCTTTGAATTTTTATGTACAAAATAAAAGCTTTAATAAAGTTCTACATGAGAAATAGTCTATTTTGTAAGAAGTATTTGTCAAAACAATTTGTTAGACTTTTCATCCCTACACTAAAATATATCATCTCGCATACCCATGTATATAAACTGAAGAGAAACAAGTTCATTCAAGTTTTAGTGGGATAAGTTCATGCATAGTTTAAGGGCTACATTTCAAAATCCAAAAAGGGAAAACAAAATTACAAGGTCCTTGGCCTAAGGAGCATCAGGAGCCAAACTTTCTTAAGGTTGGGGACTAGGGAAATGAACATCAAGAACGTCCATCACAGGGACATCAACTGCTTCTACAACCTAAGAATCACCCTTTCTTTAACTGGTGCATCCAGCAGTAGAAGCTTCAATGCCAGAACTCACCTCTTCTTGGAAGAATAAGCTCGAGCAGCCTTCCTCTTATAGCATTCAATAGCCTCAATGGCTTAAGGGCCAAAGAAGGAGAAATCTAACTCCAAGTGTTACTTTCATAGGGTACAGAAAAAGGCAGCATAAGTTTTGTTTTTCGCTCTCATTACCAATGAAGCAAACTCTGCCTTGAGCTTAGTAACTTCCTCCTTTGCTAGAGTAACCTCCAATTGGCTACCTCCAACTCTTTTTTAGTGACCTCAGCTCGCTACTTTGCTATTTTGGCCCCCTACTCTACTGATCCATCTTGTTGTTCTACAATCTTGGCTAATTTTGCCACGTGCTTAGCTTGGTGAGTGAGCAATTCCAAGTCAATCTTCACCTTGGCTAGTAGTTAGGCCAAGATTCACTATAGTAGCCTCACGATCTGCTTCAGCACTAGATAAGGCAGCTTTAGTGTTCTTGATCTTCTCCTTCAAGTCCAGCACTTCAATAGAAGCAGTGGCTAGCTTACTTTTGAAACCTTTCCTCTCTTTGTCTGGGCCTTGGAATGCTTTATCTATTTTCATAATTGTCAGTAAGGCTTGAAAGACTAAAACTAAGTTAGATTATAGAATATGCACAAAGAACTAGAGTAAAGACTTCACTTACCACTAAGTTATGACAAGCTGCATAACCCACTAGCCTTCCAAGGGTGAACTCCTCAACCTCTAGTGTTTGGATCCTGTCATGGATCGCAAAATCGCATCGATGCTGTTAACAAGAATCTAAATATACTCCTTCATCTTGGAGATAGGCTCATCGGGAAGTTCCAAAGCCTTAGGTCTCGACACAGCTTGCTTTCAAGAAACAGTCTTCTTTTTCCCTTTCTTACCTTTTGTCTTTTGGTAGAAGGTTCAAGAGGAGTGATGACCTCAATTGCAACTCTTACCTCGGGTTGAGAGGCTAGAGAAGGTCCTTATAAAGGCACTATTTTTTAAGCCAAATGTTGGCCTTTAGCAGTGGAGGCTACGATCACTTTGAGGTCAAAGAGGCTTCCTTGTTATCAAATAGTGGCTGCCTAAGGATAAGCTCCATTATGTTATTATAGTTTGCAAAATTGGCTGGAGTAGCTAGGACCGTCAAACAGATGCTTATCTCCCTAGTAACCTCAGTGCCTTTGGCTAGAGCAAGCTTGTGAAAATAGAGGAGGTCTTTGCCAAAGTGAAAGTCATTGTCGTGGTCATTTGAAATGGCAAATTGATCAAAAACACCTAGCTTTTCAGTTAACAGTCCCATTTGCAAAGTAAAACAAGTTAGAATTAGAAGCGGATGAAACGTGTCTACTAAACATATGGTGATCAAAAGGTTGTGGATTTGCAAAGGCCTCATAAATCCTAGAAGGATCTAGGTGAGCGGTAAAGTCCCTAGTGACTTTACCACTCCTCAAAGTCGCTTTACAGCCATGTTGCACTAACTCAATGCCCCAACTTGATGGGCCAAGTTCATTATCTCTAGTTGGGTGATGACAATGTCCATGACCTATCTATAAAGGAAAAAGAAAGATTGATTAGGTCACTATGAGTGGACCCTTTAGAAAAGCTGAGACTAACAACTTCCTATGCAATAGGCCATGAACACCCCAAGCCACTCACTCACAACTTAAACTCTAATGGGCAAAATCCCAAATGGTCGGATCACAAAATCCAAATGGTACACACTAGACTTGAAACAGTGACCAAAAAACCTAGAGTTTGCTAATGGAACTAATCGAACGAATCAAACTAGGAAGAAAAGAAATCCATAAATAATTAATCTCATATAGCACATTTATTTCTCAAACATTGGCAAACAAATATGCTTTACTAATTATAGAGCAAAGAAACTTAGAAACAACAAAGTGAGAAAAGACTTACCATAGCTAAGTGAAGTGAAAGGTTCGAAACTGTGCATGAGAACACTTTTCTAGTTAGTAGGAATCGATGTGATGTCAATAGTAGCAAAGGATGAAACATGGTTGCAACAATTTATAAAGGAAATATGCAGAGGGAGCTCTCTAACTTCAAGCTTCAAATAGCAAATGAGGGAGAAGAGAGAAGCCCTTCTGACTTATAAAGCACGTAGCATCACCATTGGATTGAGGAACCCATTAACTATCCATGATCTAATGGTTCAGTAACTGTCAGCAGTGGGCTAACAACAATAGTGCGTAGGCGCACCTAAGGCAGGAGTAATCATGGCAACTAGCTACGAAAATCGAAATGTCCCTTGTAAAGCAAGGAAAAGTGTGTGAAGTGATGCATGAAGCTACTACTCATGAACAATGGGCCATGACACCTGACTCAAAGACCTCGCGTCCAAGACATGCCTCAAGTGCCAAACACTTGCACAGGCAACTGAAACCAGGCATCCAAGATATGCTAGCAATGCACCAAAACCTTGCATGAGCCACATCTAAGATGTGCCTCGAGCATTAAACACTTATGTAAGCAACTTAAACCTCACATCCAAGACATGCTAACTATGTACCAAAACCTTGCACAAGCCACATCCAAGATGTGCCTCAAGCATCAAATATTTGCACAGACAACTTAAACCTCGTGTCTAAGATGTGTTAGCCATACACCAAAACTTTATGCGAGTCGTATCCAAGATGTGCCTTAAGTGCCAAACACTTACACGGGCAACTTAAATCTCATGTCCAAGACATGCTAGCCATGCAACGAAACATTGCATAAGCCATGTCCAAGATGTGCCTTGAGCACCAAACACTTGCATAAAAAACTTAAACCTCACGTCCAAGACGTGCTAGCTATACACCAAAACCCTATGTGAGCCATGTCCAAGACATGCCTCAAGCACCCAACACTTACGTAGATAACTTAAACCTTGCATCCAAGACATGCTAGCCATACACCAAAACCTTGTGCGAGTTATGTCCAAGAAGTACCTTTACACCAAGCTCTTACGCAAGCTAAGACGTGCCCATATGACTTGCATAAGCGCCTTATCTCACATCGGCAAAAACACTCAAGCACCCCAATGCTCAGACTCATGGTCAACAAAAGGCACACCGATGCCAATTTCATTTTTAACTAGAACAAAATGATATGACCGAATTGGTCATACAATATGGCACATATCTTTTTATCAAAACTTATTGACCAAAGTCCCTTCACTTTGGCTCCATTAACATTAATTGAAGTTAATTGACTCAATAAGCACTTATTTAATTCTTACTAAGATATAATTTGTAGGAACTAGCAAGGCTAGCCATGACCTACCAGGTTGCTATTATGGTGTACTTGGAAAGAATGATAAAAGGCAAAATTTTCTTTACAAAACCTCTTTGAGCGAGGTAAAACCACACAAAGAATCAAGAATACAGGATAGAACAAACCTATAACTAAAGAAAGGCTGAGCATTAGCAAGCATATGGCCATAATATGTAGAAAGAGCTACTCCATCTTTGCTTCACCCAAATCGAAGCAAAAAGTACCACATTGGGTTAAATAAAGAGGTCGTACCAGCTTCTCCTAGTCCTCTTGGGCAAAGAAAACATTCTTTAGCTTTGTCAACACCATTAGATGAGAGAAGGACAGAACCCGATTGAAAGGACTAAGTCACGGCAAGCCACAAGACCAGCAAGTGAATTGAATAGTTCTAGTTCCTCTACCTAAGCCTCATCCAAAGCTAAAAGTTTCTCCATTCGTCCCATAACTCTCGACCACGGCTAAAAATTAAGCAATCAGCTTGACAGAGGATAAAAGAACCAAAAAGGGAGAAATAAACTTGTTAGCTCTAAAAGAAGATTATAGACAAATTCTCAAAGTTCCTGAGGAAGAGTACCTTTTGAGAACCATGTGCATCAAACCATTCATACCTTCCAATCTCAAGTAACAGAACATACATGCCTCAAAGCACGGAACTGAAGGCCGAAGCTTTGGAAGCATGAGGTTATCATTCAATGCCCTCACCTAGCTGCCATGTGGAAAAGAGGATGGAACCTTCCATGCCTTATATAAATAAGCCCCACTTTACTAAAGAATTTGGAGGGTTTTCACATCATCAAATCAAACGATCCGTAATGAGACAAGACTATTGCACTAATTGTTGGCAGACATCTACGATGGAAGGCATGTCGTGGTACAGATGAAGCAAAAGACTGAAATCCAAAATGACAACACAGCAAGCTATGAGCAAAGGCTCTTGACTAAACAGTGAATTTTAGGTGAAAGACTTGACAATGTTACTGATTACGAGCAATGACTTTATCAATGGAGTACAATTCTCAATTTGTAAAGTGAACTAAGAGTTGGGGAGCTTGGTGTTATAAGCATTTCCTAGATCACCTGAAATGGACTGGCCAAGGCCCGGTAAGAAGTAAGGCCCAATTGAAGAGAGGGCCCAAGTCGCTTGATAATTAAGGTCATTCAGTGGAATGCCAGCTCACTACCCGTAAACTAAGAATGTCGGAAAGGGTCTACACAGAAGCCTAGCTTGCTATGAATTGTACCGACTCACTGAGTAGGACAAAACGCCCAGGCTAGCCTTCAATAGACTTATCCCAAGTGAACTCAATAGTGAAACCAATCCATGACAAGCAGGTTGTCCAACATAGACCCAGGTTCCTATGATAACAAGTTAAACTTTGGTACAAAAGCTTAGTCATCAATTGAGGGCATATCTTCCCAACTGACAAGCTAGCCTTCAAAATTGACACATTAGTCCCTAATAATTTGACAATGATTTGTCCAGTATTTATTGCTGATGCGGTGAAAATAATCATTTTCCTATCTGTTAAATTACACTCGTAGCCCTCTCTTCTTCTATAAATAGGGGAGGAGACCACTGTAAGATATATAGAAAAACAACTACATGCAGACACTTTGTCAGAATTATAACTCAGCATTGTATCTTCGTTGAACCAAATGGAAAACTTCCATAAAAGAGCTAATACAACTCAATGTGGACGCAGGGGTTGATTGGTTTTAACTGAACCACGATAAAAACTTTCAATGTTTGCTATTCTTTCTCTTTCTTTTTCTATTTCTTCTCCAATGATTCACTCTTTCAACTTACAATTTGGGGGTAATACTGAACTCACACTCGTTAATTGAATTATACCGTCAACATCATTCATCTATGCATAATAAATAAATTATCATGATGGGGTAAAATTTTTTATATAACATGTGTTATAAGTTAAATTAAAT
The DNA here is from genome assembly GCA_026873985.1 of Saraca asoca. Taxonomy (NCBI): domain Eukaryota; kingdom Viridiplantae; phylum Streptophyta; class Magnoliopsida; order Fabales; family Fabaceae; genus Saraca; species Saraca asoca. The sequence continues at coordinate 161 of JANHAO010011142.1, read as the reverse complement.
AAATTCTACTAAAATTCTTGATAAATTTGTAGGATTTAATTTAAATATAAATTATAAATAATAAATTCTTCTACCACTTAAATCTAAATATCATTAAAAAAATTCATTTCAAAATAAAATAAAATCTTATTTTTTATTCATTATAAATTAAATGAATTCAT
>JANHAO010011141.1:0-17189 GCA_026873985.1 Saraca asoca | reverse complement strand
TTTCGGGCCCGAGGGGAGTCTTCCAAGTATCTGACTCTCCGAAGGAGATCTTCCACCAAGACACCTAAGCCCCCCGACACTTGACTAGGGGTCTGGCGGTTTGCCCCGTCATACTGGTTGCTTAGGTGACGATACGGCTCCTGCTTCTAGTTCATTTTGCCGGAGCACTCTGCTTCGGGGATAATAGGTTCAGCCTGCTCACGCACATTCTGGGTCTGTGCTTGCACCAATAGCGAGATCGTTTTAGTCAGTTCCCCTATCATTTACCCGAGCCTTTCTTGACGCTGATGCCAAGCCTGAGATCCTTCGGTGGCATTGGCAGCAAGGACTGGTTGTGCTGAACCAAGTTGAGGGCAGTCAGGGGCTGCTCTTGCCACAGGGGCAGTGGATAAACTTGCAGCCGAAACGTGGCCGTCAGGTGTTTGGCACCGTACACTAGAGGCCCTGGTAACTCTTCCCTTAGCCATGGGAATGAGGAATCAACTAGAATAGGTGGGGATCCCCACAGACAGTGCCAAAATGTTGACATCAGATTTTGGTCAGCACTCCAAAATCTGACCAACGGGGGATTCTTTGGGATCCCAGACCTGTTCTATATTAGTGTGCATGTGTGCAGGTTGATCAACTGAGTAAGCGGGATAAGAGATAGGGGAGAAGGCATAAGATTTTTACATGGTTCGGCTAAATCAAGATTCACTGGATCCTACATCCACGGTAGAGAATTTTCTATTGTAATTGTTCAGGATCAATTTTCTTCCGTCCTTTCCCTCTTGCTAACAATATCATCCTATTTATAGAGGAAGGATGGGCTCTGGTCATTAATTACAAGCTACAGTTGTGTTACATTAAATAAATAAAGCATATACGGTGAAAAGACCCCTATCCGATTGTAGACTGTGGAAGTAGGTCTTCTCAAGCCGACATGTAGGTTTGCATTCGTCATTGTGTCAGACAAGACACTTTGTTATCCCTAGCGAGGGCTTCACAGTTTTGGAGTAGTCGTGAGAGTCACTAGGGGGACGAGCGCAAGTATAGTGGTCCCGGGGTTGATCCTTGAACCTATTGCTTACCGAGTCGTGCTGTCGCCGGGGGGTGGCCTCCCGATCACGGCTAAGCGAGTGTTGTCGTTACCATTTACAGTGAGGTATCTTGAAGACTTCTCGCAAGGATTCACTTTCGCTTTCCTCGTGGACTCGTCCTCATGGAGCCGTATTTTTTAGTATACAACAGAAGTAATCCATTTTACCTTTGTAACCAGTAAATGTTTCTTTCTTTCATTTTTAGTCTAAAGAGATTTGGGCTTAAATTCTACTTTGCCATTAATGATAGTTTTAGGGGGTTCATATCCTTTTTCTACCAATTCTCACATATCTACATTAGTAGCCTCAATAAAATCTTTAATCTTCTGCTTCCAATAAGTATAGTGTTCCCCATTGAAACTAGGAGGTTTGTGCATAGGTGGACACTCAGGCAACAAGAAAAAGTTAGAATCCATAATTTCAAAAAATATACAGGTGTATCAAGAGTCAAAGCTCTGATGCCAACTGATGGTCCCAATAAAAGAATTAACTTGCAGAATATGTATGGATCTTACCCTTTTCCTGTTGGGAAATTTATATACACTTTTATCAATTTTAAATTTTTTTGATGAGATATGTAGAGGATTGATCAGCAGTAGGTGTGAAGATAATAAAGATTAAAAATTAATAGTAAGAAAATTAAAATGTAAGTGAAGAAAGAGAAATTGAAGACAGATTTTTAAAGTGGTTTAACTTGAATTGAAACCATAATTCAAGTCTACTCCACTTGATCTTTCTCAACCAAAAGATATTTTGAATTAAAATAAAAAACTATTAAGATTACCAGGCTCCTGAATTGCCAGTTTTACAACAAACACACAAGAATTTAACATGCTTCTTGCTAACTTAGAAGAATTAAGATAGGCTCTTCTAAACCTATATAGATTTCTAAATCCTAGAAATCTCAAATAAAAAAAGAAATTGAGTGATAAAGGAATTAAAGAATACAATACCAATGTTTGAGATGAAAATCTCAAATAAGCTAAGATAGATTCAAGTAATCTTTGATCTAGAATTTTTGTAGAAATCTCTGAAGCTTTAATGAGGTAGAGAGAAAAACATTATTAGCTCTTTTTTTTGATGATTTCACATTGAATTATGAAGAAAAGCTATGAAGAATCGTTTATATAGGGAAGGTAGTTAGGTTTGAAAAACTAATATAACTGTCTATAACAGAATAACTAACTTTCAGTTATTACATCGATTGTTGCATCAATTATAGTCTATTTGTAACTAACTCATTGGTGTGATAATCAAAGTGTAGTCTGTAATTTACAGTCTTCACATCGATTACTGGATCGAAGTAGCCATTTTTCCTAACCTTCGGTAAAGCAATTTGTATTTCATGCATCGATTGCAACTTTGATTGCAATATGAATTTTTCATATGTTCTTAAACGCATTGATGTGGTAATCGATTCATGATGTTAAAAATAGTTTTATAAAATGTTGTTTTTTTTAAGTGATTTTTCTACCTTATTGTTTAGTTAAAGGTATTTGGATCAAACATCATTTGAACCTATTTACAAAAGATCCTATTAAAAAATAAATCCTAAAAATTAATCTTCGATTTCATGAATCTTGAATCAGATATCTTTGAACTTGCAAAACAAATCAAAATACTAAAATATATTATTAGATAAATTATTTTTCAACATTAAAACTAAGAAAATTATATATCTTAGAGTAATCTAGGCTAACACTTATCATTTTTTAGTAAATGTAATTTATCTTAAGTAATAACGTAAGAAATAGTCTCTCTTTCTTCTCAACAATTCCAAAAGTAATCAAGGTATGTTCTCTTTGTCTTTCTTTCTTCCTTTTTTAAGCTTAGTAACAATTATGTATTTTGCTAATAATATGTTAACTATTCTAAAACACTTTATTTTTTTAGTGCTTGGTCTTCAATTTGGTTATACCATGCTATTGATTTAAATTCATTATTGCTTTTACAAGGGGTATTAATTTTTCCTGTGATACTTGGGCTAAATTTGATGGATAAGGAATGGATATAAATGGAAAATTGAGCGCATCCTACATATAGGAAGGGTGTGACTAAGTTATTAAATTTTGCATTTGAACACACAACAAATAAGATTTATTATTCATGTGTCAACAACAACAACAACAACAACAACAACAACAACAACAACAACAACAACAATAATAATAATAATAATAATAATAATAATAATGGATTAAAGACATGAGAAGATGTATAAGCTAATTTACTAGGATATTGAAGTTATGAATTATACAAAATGGCATAATCATGGAGAAAATCTAGATGAATCATTTTCTCTTCAAGTCATAGTGATGATGATTCAAATGGAGTAGATATTCAAGTGATGTTGAGAGATCATTTTGGAACTTAGGATATAGAAGAGCCAAATGAGGATGAAACTATGTTTTATAAACTTAGAAGGTTTTGAGAAGTTCAATTACTAAACTCATATTATGAAGCAAGAAAGACTATCCAAGATTTTAGTTTAGATTATATAAAAATTGATGCATGTCGAAAAGATTGTATATTATTTTGGAATGAGCATTTAGAAGCAAATTTTTGTGTTTATTGTAACACCTCTAGGTGGAAGTCTAAGAATAAGAGTTATAGTAAGGATAAAAGAATTCATAAAAAATTCTTTACTATTTTCTAGTAACTTCAAGACTAAAGAGGTTGTATATGTCTTCAAAAATAGCAAAAAAAATGCAATGGCATCAAATAAAAAGAGTGAAAGCTGGAGTTTTAAGACACCAAACTAATTAGAAGTTTGGAAGACATTTGATCAACAACATAAATCTTTTGTTTGTGAGCCTTAAAATGTGAGACTTGGGTTAGCAAGTGATGGTTTTAATCATTTTGGGAATATGAATGCTCAAGATTCAACTTGTGGTTCTTATTCCTTATAATTTGTCACCTTGGATGTGCACAAAGGATACATATATGATGCTATCATTACTTATTTTGAGTTTAAAATGTCTAGGTAATGCTATCGATACATACTTATAGCCTTTAATTTATGAATTGAAACAATTATGGGAAGTTGTTGTGGAGATTTATGATGCACATAGTAAGTAGAACTTTATAATGTTATAGCTATTTTGTGAGCAATAAATTTATAGGTTATGGAAATTTGTTTGGTTGGAATGCCAAGAGAGTTTTTGACTTACCTTTCTTGTCATATAGAGACATGATTTAGGTATTTATTTAATGAAAAAAATACTATTTTTTAGGACATCATTGTTTTCTACTTAGGGATAGGTGGAGACATGAAAAAAATTTATTTGATGGGATAAAAGAACTTAGCTACCCCCTTAAGCAACTTTTTGGAGATGATGTTTTTTATTAAGTTCGTGTTTAGAAAGGTTGGTACTCGGGAAGAATATAAAGAAGAAAAGGATAAGTGAAATGGAACATCCAAATGATTGGTTGAAAAAGAGTATCTTTTTTTAATTGCCTTATTATAAAACTCTATCATTGTGTTTGGATGCAATGCATATAGAAAAGAATGTTTGTGATAATATCTTGGGAACATTTGATGAATGTTGTAGGAAAGAACAAATGATAACTTGAAGTGTCATTTAGATTTGCTAGCTTTAAGCTTAAGACAAGAATCACAACCAATTTAATAAGGAGACAAATTCTCATTGTCCACTATTATTTACACAATGAATAATGATGAAAAGAAAAAGTTTTTTGAGTTTTTGAAAAATGTTAAAGGTACCAAATGAATATTCATTAACTATTGCAAGATGTGTGAGCCTAAGTGACGAGAAGATATTTGCATTAAAGATTCATCATTGTCATGCTTTTTTAGAGTGCTTCCTACCTCTAGCATTATGTGGGTTGATTCCAAACATTCAGGGAGTATTAACTGAGTTGTATAGTTTCATCAAGGAGTTGTTCTCAAAAGCTTTAACGATGGAGAACTTGGATAGTATCAAAATGCAAATTGTTGCTACACTTTACAAGTTGGAAATAATATTCCCTTCTTTATTCTTTGATGTCATTGTTCATTTGCCTATTCACACTGCATAGGAGGCTAAGTTTGCTAGACCAATTCAATACTTTTGGATGTACTTGGTTGAAAGGTGTATCATTTTACAATTTTTGTGTTTGCAATGATTGTATTCCTTCTAAAACTAAGTAAACCTATTTCTAATAAACAAAAATGACAATTATTAAGTATTTACTCTTCACACCACTAATTTAAAATAACTTTCCACTGACTTTTCATATCCTAAAATAAAAGAGAAAAAATAACTATCACAAGAATGATGTTTCTAGATAAATGTAGACTATTTGTAAAAGATAATATATTTAAACTAATGGAAAACAATCACTAAATAAGATATACAAAGGCATAAAACAACCCCATTGTCAATGCAAATAAACAAATAGATATCCTCCAATTTGTGAGCATTATTTTTCTTCCAATTTGCTTCAATCAACCAAGAAGAAAACAATAGACTATAGGCTTGCCTTTTATTTAAAGAAAATAAAATTGTCAACAAATTGATATCAATCAAAAGGTAGGCTAGTAGATTTTACAAATAATTGATTTTTTTTTTGAGTTTCTAGTAATTGATTTTTGTGCCTTTACTATGATCCAAAATTTATACCATGGATAATCTAGTTTATACTGATGTATAGATGTTATAGTTTCTTCTCCCTTTATTTGTACTTTAAAAGTACCTTTCTTTTAGGTTTAGACAAGTGTGTTAATTGCTAAAAGTACTTTAGTTTTTGCATGTTGGTGTTTTGATTTTTCTTCATTTGGTTTTTGTTACTTCATTTTGGTATTTAGCCCTGCTTGCCTATTAATATTTCTTCTCTTACCAAAAGAAAATTTTGAAATTGAATTGATGTAGATAAAAGGATGGATGACATGAATGTCAAAGCAAATACTATATTAACAATAAGTTCTAAAATTATAGTAAGAGTTTATATGTGGGCTTAATTATTGTGTTTAACTGCAAATGGATTACCTGTTGTTGGGCTTTTGGAAGTATGGAACCTAGCTTCCAAAAAAGTGATTGATATAGTTTTTATGATAATCATGGTTTTTATATGGTTGTATCAAAATGCAAGCTTTCAATCTCTCTATATGTGAGATTACATCTAGTATCTCTTTAACTAGCTTAGGATCTTACTTAAATTATTGTCTAATTAAACATATCTATTCCTTGTCATTTTTTATTTAATAAAAGAGTGTGATTTATTTTTAAATCACATGAATATATGAAATAAACTCAAATATATGATGAAAACATAACCTCAAAATTAGATAAATTATCCATTATAAAAATATATGTCATAATCCACTTAAGGGTAAAAGCCAAGTAGTCATGAGTATGGATTTACAAAAATCATGATGAGCTTAAATCCTCCTAAGCTGAAGTTAGAGCTAATCCTAAGTTTTATACAAAAATAGTCAAATCATTACATTATTATTGGAATATTCTATCAAAATACCCTTCAACAAATAAAGTGAGAAGATCTAACCCCACCTAGTATTCAACTTTGACATTATACATGACCTAACTTTTATGTAAGTCCATAAATAGGAAATAGAAAATATATATGCAGATAGTCCCCATAGGGTGAGTCATTGTCATTACCAAAGTATCCTCATATACCAGCATCTTATGCAAGTGAAGTGATACCTAAAAAAATTATAACAAAAAAGGTAAGTCATATTGATTTTGTAAGTAAACTCCATATAAATAGACTCTAGTAATCCTGTGTTGTTTTACTTCCTATTTCACTTTGCATATGTTATGGGTAATTTCTAGTTCTGTGAAATGGGTTGGCAAAAACCCGATAGCAGACCAAGTCTGAGTGAGAAAAAAGTCAAGCTTGCTAGATCGCTAGCCGTACGAGCATAGAACGAGGCAGAAGTCCTTGGCTTGCTAAGGGATAAGTTCCAGCTCACATAGTTAGTAACTTGCTATATGTAAACTTGCATTGCCAAAGGCAAGCTCGTGAAGTTTGCCCTCATTGACCGAAGGCCAGTAGTGCCCCACAATCCCAGTTCGCGAACATCGCACCTCACCTAGCTAAAGGCTAGTTGAGAGAAACCATGGAGTAGCAACCCTCTCAGACTTAGTATGTAAGGCTAGCCTATAAGAAGCAACATCATAGGCCCACTCGTAGAAAGCAAACTTTAGAAGTCAGCCACCAGTCTACAGAAGTCATTTTGTAGTAGTTTAGGCTGTCTTGTATATTTATTTTAATGTAATAGAAATATAAATTATGTAATTACAATTGTAACCTTTCCAGCCTCTATAAATAAGAGGAGAGAGATCACTGAAAAATAGATTGAATCCACATATTGTAACTTTACTAAAATTTCTCCAAATTAATAAAAGCTATAGTGGACATAGGGATAGGTGCAGTTCAATTTTGGCCAAACCATATTAAAAATGTTATGCATTTGCTACTCTTCCTCTCTTTTCCTTTGTTCTTCATCTCTATTAGTTCAACTGGAAAGCAATTTGAGTCCTAGAAGAACCTCTCAAGTTGGCTGGACTTTGGTAGAACCAAAATCCATTGTCAACATTTTGGCGCCATCTATGGGGACTCATATGTTCTGGTTGATTTGTCGTGTTTTGGTTGATTTTCCATGCAGTTTTAATGGTCAGAGGAAGAGCCACCAGAGCTTTAAATGCATTGGCTGACCCCCGAGAAGGTCATGTGTCTACAACCGACTCCTCCACTGCTCCCGTCATAGGTGTTGCTACTGGCTTGTCTCTAGCCAGCTCTTTTCAGCCTACTGCTGTTTCCAATGATCCTGATTGAGTACAAACTTGGCTTTAATGTTAGGAAAGATTGGAAAATATGATGGGAGAACTAACTAAAGCGATCACCACATTAATAGAAGTGCAAGCTCAGGGTTTGCAAAGGCAGGTCAAAGTCGTTACACCCGGGAACACTCACCAGCAATAACAAGCTGCCACTTCAAACTGAGCTAATCAAGAGCACATTTCAGGTCACCGTTTACATGATTAGGAGGATAGGAAGAGTCATTAGGCCTCTAGCCAATGATTTAGGGCATTGACTTCATTGGTAGAAGAGTTCTTCAAAGGATGAAATAGTTAGAGGCATATCCTCGAGCTTGAGATGATCGAAGTTACTCAAAGGATCAAACTCCTTTCTTGAAGGAAATTGAGAAGGGGCCCCTCCCTCATAAGCTTAAAATTTTGTCTATCCCGCTGTACAATGGGGATGGCAACCCATGCAACCACATGGATATGTTCAATGTCTAGATGGATCTCTAAACAAGTAAGCCTCTGTTAAATGTTGTATCTTTCTGGCTACACTGTGAGATGAACCTCATAGGTGGTTCAGGAGCCTTTTAGCTCATAGCATCAGTAGCTAAGAAGAATGTAAGGAAAATTTTCTCAATTAACAGGGGGCATTAAAGAGGCAGCTTGCCCCTTGTTATCTCATTACAATCTTTCAACACAAGTATGAGTCATTGAAAGATTATATTGCCTGATTCAGGCATGAGCTCGACAATGTGGAAAGCCCATCTGATGAGAGCATTACGACAGGGCTTTGTAAGGATGGCAAGTTGTACAAAAGTATATACAAATCCTCAGTGGTAGATCTGGGGGAATTTAATGATCAAACTGCTAAGCAAATAAGGTGGGAAGAGACTTTTGGTTTAGAGAATCAAAGAGACAAGGCAAGTAGCTTCGAGCAGAGCAAGAAGAAGAGCAATCATAGAAATGTTGAGGCTATTTCTAACAGCCATCCAGTGAAGAAGGCCAGGACTGAGCAACCTTGTCACCCAGGTCGCCATGAGCACTATAGTGTCCTATCAGATACTTCGGATAGGATACATGTAACATAAAAAGATAGGGAAGACGTTAGGAGACCTTATCTTATAAGAACTCCCCCTGAGCACTGAGATGCAAGCAAATTCTATGCCTACTACAATGAAATTGGCCATAACACTTTGAACTATCATATGCTCAAGGATGCAATCGAGAACCTCATCAAAAGGGGTCATTTGAAAGATTATGTGGTGTAACCTATAGGACACTAGCTTCCGCAGCCTTAACGAGATCCTGGGCAAGAGCAGGCCCCCACAATGAAAATTATACACTGATCATGTAATGAGGTGGATAGCTACTCTTACTTTTGATTGTTGATCCTTAAATGAATTGTTGGCATAGCACCAGTTCGATGGTGAGTTCTCACCTCTATTGATTCTACAGCTTTCTCAGTCCATGCATGCAATCTACTCTTTGGCATTGCATGTATGCAACCTTATGCTCATGCATGTGACCTACTCTTTAGCACCACATGTATGCAGTTAGCTTTCTAAGTCCATGCATGCGACCTACTCTTCGGCACCACATATATGTGACCTTATGCTCATGCATGTGACCTACTCTTCGGTACCACATGTATGTAGCCAACTTTCTAAGTCCATGCTTGTGACATGCTCTTCAGCATCGCATGTATGCAACCTTGTGCTCTTGAATGTGACCTATTCTTCGGCACCACATATATGTGACCTTGCGCTCATGCATGTGACCTACTCTTTAGCACCACATATATGCGACCTTGTGCTCATGCATGTGACCTACTCTTTGGCACCACATGTATGTAGCTAGCTTTCTAAGTCCATGCATGCAACCTGCTCTTCAACACTGTATGTATGCAACCTTGCACTCATGCATGTGACCTACTCTTCGGCACCACATGCATGTAGCCAGCTTCCTAAGTCCATGCATGTAACCTACTCTTCAATACTGCATGTATGTGACCTCGCGCTTATGCATGTGACCTACTCTTCAGCACCACATGCCTGTAACTAACCATATTAAATCCTTACAAGAGACCTAATGCTCACAACTCTCATATGACTTAATGTTCACAGCTCTCATGTGACCTATGTTCTACTCATCATTGAGGCACCTTGGTGCCCAGCACATCACTCACCAAGAAGCATGGCCAATTGGTTATTCAAGTATCTCAGGTTATTGTGATTTGTAGAAATTCATACTATTAGCAGTGATATGCAGAATATTCGATGTAATGCAAGGAATCATGAAAGAAAATTTCATCCATTAAAAGCCTCAATGAGGTTAATTTACATCATCAAGAATCAAAATACAAGTGAAAACAAAAGAAGCCTATGACTATTACATTTTGGAAAAAAAACTGGCTTCATGGAGACAAACTCTTGGCAGCATTAACAGGAGGACTAGCTGCAAGCACTACTGCTTTTCAATCTTCCTCTGGCCGCCCTTCTTGGTTCAAAACTCCTTTTCAATTCTTTGTCTGACACTAAGAATTCCAGAGAGGCCAGCAGATGTGGTTGGAAAGGCAAAACCTCATAGCATCACCAGAAGGAAATAATCCAAGACCACACAAGACTTCCTAATAACTAACAAGAGAAGCTATTCATGGGAGTCATGTGCAATAGACCATACATGCTTCAAGGTGCTTCAACGGAAGCCAAATTATCAAAAACATGAAGGGCTTATCTGAGGCTCCTATTAGTTCACTCAATGAAGGAGAAGAAACTCCCCACATTTTAAATAGATCAGCTTGGTCTCACCCAAGAGTCCAAGAGAAACTCCCAACGACTCATTAAATGCTTCAGAAGAAAATGAGGCAGACTTATTCATGGCAGTGAGACATGTATAGCATGAGGTATGGCCTGGATCAGATGAGATATGGCTTGGATCACATGAGGAACTCCCCATATTTTAAATAGATCGGCCTGGTCTCACCAAAGAGTCCAGGAGAAACTCCCAACCACTCTTATTAAATGATTCAGAAGAAAATGAGGTAGACTCATCCATGGCAGTGAGACACATATAGCATGAGGTATGGCTTAGATCAGATGAAACGATAGGCTAACCGAAGACTTTAACTACATGGCAATCCATAAAGAAGGCCCTTTGCCAGTGAAACTGTTTAACTCTTAGCTCGCTAAGCAAGCTGAGAGTTAGGGGGCTTGATGTTATGGGTAATTTTTGGTTCTACAAAATGGGTTGGCAAAGGCCTAGTAGCAGACCAAGTCCAAGTGAGAAAAAAGCCAAGCTTGCTAGATCGCTAGCCGCAAGAGCATAGAATGAGGCAGAAGTCCCCGGCTCGCTAAGGGATAAGTCTCAGCTCGTATAGTCAACAACTCGCTATACGAGAGTTCGCGTTGCCAAAGGTGAGCTCGCAAAGTTTGCCCTCACTGATCAAAAGCCAGCAATGCCCCACAATCTTAGTTCATGAACATCGCACCTCGCCCAACTAAGGGCTCGTTGAGGGAAACCATGGAGTAGCGACCCTTTCAAACTTAGTCTGTAGGGCCAGCCTGCAAGAAGTAGCATTATAGGCCCACCCACAAAAAGCAAACTTCAGAAGTCAACCACCAGTCTGCAGAAGTCATTTTGTAGTAGTCTAGGCTATCTTGTACATTTATTTTGATGTAATAGAAATATAAATTATGTAATTACAAATGTAACCTCCCTAGTCTTTATAAATAAGAGAAGGGAGATCACTGAAAAATAAATTGAATCCACATACTGTAACTTTGATAAAATTTCTCCAGACTAATAAAAGCTACCATAGACATAGGGATCGGTGCTGTCTGATTTTAGCTGAATCACGTTAAAAATACTATGCGTTTGCTACTCTTCCTCTCATTCCCTTGTTCTTCATCTCTGTTAGTTCAGTTGGAAAGCAGTTTAAGTCTCAAAAGAACCTCTCAAGTTGGCTGGATTTTGATAGAACCGAAATCCACCATTAATAGCATACAACACTCACATGCATACATTTATGGAAGAAGTGTTTTATTTTATTTATTTGATACTTTTGTTCTTACACATTGCGTCGAATATAGTTTAGTTAAAATTTAGAAGCATAGTCATGCTTAGTATATTTTTCTTTGTGCATAAGTTTAGCCATGCATACTTTGTTCTCATTTATATATATAACTCATTTATGCATCATTCTTCCTCATACACATTCATGCATAACCATAATCATTCACATATTCATGCATGATCTCATTTATGAATAACTCTTTCTCATACTCATTTACTTATAACCATACTTATTCACATATTCATGCATAATTGTATATCCATTCTCATACTTACGTGAGATCTCATTCACGCATAATAATAATCAAATAATTTAAGCATAAAGAATAATAAATAAAACATAAGTAATATATATATATATATATATATATTCACAAGCTTATACTTTTTCATCTTTTTACTTTTGGGCCAACCTTATGTGTTTCTCCTCTTCTTATTTTTTCAGGGCCAACTTTATCCATCTTTTCTCATGTTTATTAAACATACTTTTGCTTGCCATCATTTCATCCCTAAACATTCTTGCCATGTACACTATCTTTCCATATATTCAATATAGGCATATTTCATCATATATGATCACACTTTTAATGATTTCTTAATTCATCACATCCTTATTCACAAGACCTTTGGAATCTTCAACAAATAAATTTTGAAACAATTATAGCTCATTTTGTAAGGGCTTGGCCAAAACACACAAACCATATATATTGGATTTATTCTATCCAATAACTTATCATTCAGGACAATTATTTCCAAATTTCTCTATTTCAAATTTAGTTTTATCTTATATTATTAAGGCCAATGTTGTGGACTTCTAACATGCATTTAATTCTTTTATCCACAATAAGGTTTCGTACATGCATTCTTGACTAATTTAAAAATAATAGTTCATCAAGCCAACTAGAGCCTAATAGGCCTATTCCATAATACCTCATCCTTAATAATATGAGCCCACACATAATAAATCATATATTTTTTATAAGATAACAAGAAGCATTTAACCCTTTTTAGGCTTTTAAGTTTCAACCATAAGGCCCATTTTATGGAGCAAACTTCTTTTTTCACAACAAACAAATAAGTGAATGGCCCAATTGATAAAATAACACATGCATGGATCAAAATCATGGTTTTAGGTTTCCAAACACATAAATTCATTACAAAAGGCCCATCAAGCCCATTTAACAAAATTGTATTTAATTCATGCTCTTTTTCATGCATGTTGCCAAATCACTCATCAAATTTTTCCTAAATTCTTTTGATTCTTACATGCAAAATCTCACACATTTATTTTTACAAAATTTTCCGTACAAAAATTTACTTATCAAGCAAGTTATACATAAATTAAAATTCCAATCTTTGCATGAATATCCTTTAGCTGAAGCCCATACTTTCACAAATTTCAAAATTTTTAATCATCTATACATCTAGATTTATGCAATACTCGTTCATGGTCCAAGAGCAACTATTCAAGCAATTTACATAATCTCCACTAATGTATGATCATAAAAATTCATCCTTTATACTATGATCTAACTCAAATAAAATTTTGAGTTTTAAACATCTATCAAATCCCTAGTGGCTAAACCTTTGAGCCATAACCCATTTTTCCAAAGTGCTAGACCTACTCCTTAAGATTATAGGTTCCTTTATTCATGAATTTCAACATGCAAAATCATACTTGTTTTATTTGCATGCATATCATCAAGCTAATTTGAGTTTAAGCTAAAGCATCCATTATTTCCCCTTAGTGGCTGAAACTATCCCTGAGATGGTGCCTTTCTTTATTGATGAATTTCAATATGCTAGTTCATTCCTGGGTTGCCATACTAACACAAATTTAAGCTAGAATATTCTCTATTTTCCCTAATGATCGGATAGTCTTTTAAGTGAGAATTTTGATTCCATTTTCAAGATTTCAAACATGCAATGAGCATTCCTAATACCGTTACTCATATTTACATAGTCTTCATGATTAGATCATATTGCATGTTCTTTTTGTTTAATTTTATTCCAAAGTTTATTAAGAACAATTTAAAGATTCCATTTTGATTACAAGGCCAATCTATATACTCATTCTACATAGGTGAGTTAAAAAACTACTAACGTAAGTTTGGTAGAAATGAAAAGCTTTGTCTTAAAAGAAAAATACTCAGAGGTAAACGACAATCAACATGCATGAGAAAATAAGATTAAAATCATGAGAGGAATAACAACTACTTTGTTGAAGCTTTTCTTAGCAAGATATTAGAGCTTTTTCTTAGTTAAAATGGAGATGGATTTTGAGTGAAGAGGGAGAAGCAGATGACAAAAGTTCTCTCTAATTTTGGTGGGGATAGCCATACAAGAGGGAGTGGGAATGGATTCCATCTAAAGCTTGTTTTAATTTGAAGAGGGAGAAGGGTAATGATGAGTCTACTTTTTCCTTATTGCAAGTTATTGCATATCATTAGTGGTAGGTTGTTAACTCCATTGAGTTAACTCTTCTAATTAGGCTTTTACCTATCCTTAAGTTCTCACCTTATTTTATTATTTTATGTTCCTTGTTAAGGTATTAATGAGCTAAGTTAGGTGGCTTTGAGTGGTAGAAGGCTTACGACATACTCCTTCCATAAGGGTGTTGAAATGGATCCTTTTTTTTGTGTTGCTTCCTTAGCCAAATAGTCCAAAAGCCACTTAATTGGACTTCCATTTGCCTAGCACCTTCTTCCTAGAGCCAAATACCCACATATTTTCTAGTGGATCATATGTACAAATGCCTCCATTTATTTTAATTTCTATTAAAGTCCATGTAAACCACTTGTTGTGGGTATTTTTGGAATCACATAAATGGGCTGGTAAAAGCCTAATGGAAAAACTCAGCAAATAAGGGCCCAACTCACCCAAGATTGAGGTCGTTGGACCAAGACATCAGGTTACTAAATATGAAATAAAGTCACTAGTCAACATGGGTCAAAGCAGCCACCTCAGGTCATTGAGAACAAAGCTTAGCTCACATATCAGAGCACGCATTCACAACCAACAATCCAAAGGAAATTCATTCAGTTTCCCACTTTAATGGGAGTTTGTTATAGCTATCAATCCTTATCTATTATGTAATCCTAATCAAGTCATGATACTTATTGTTATATATTTACATTCAAACTATAACCCCCAACCATTATAAAAGGGGATGAAATCATTGTACATGACACAATTAATCATTAGATACAAAACACTCAGCAAAGAGTAATAAAAGCTATGGACGTAGGGGTCAAGTTAACTTTAGACAAACCACATTAAAAACTACTAGTCTTTCTCCTTGTTCTTCCTCTCTCTATCTTGCTCTTTTCACATTCAATCTGCAATTTGGGGTTTTGAACTTGGGTTGACTAGATTCAATCGTCAACATTTTAGCACTAGAAAGAGGGCCCTAAATTGCATTCCCTTTGACTTTTTTTTATGGCTAGAGGAAGACCCACTAAGAGTTTAGATGTTGTAGTTGACTAGCCTGATGGTTATATGGAATGATAGAGGGATCCAGTCCTTCTCGCGGCAGGCGCTTCTACCATCCCTACCACAGGTGTTGCTATCGAGATGCCCCCAACGACTTCACACCAACCTGATATTATTGATGGAATAATAGCATGGCATTAGCATCATGAGGCACTAGAGAAAATAGTAGGAGAATTGGCTGAAATGATTAGGGCATTGACTTAGGCACAAGCCCGGTACTCATAAGAGTAGGATGGGGGCACTGCATAGGAAGAAGCTCTCCAACGGAGACAGGAAGGAACTTAGGAAAAGAGACCAACTAGAGAAGTACTTCAGCACACCTATTCAACTCATTCTACTAACTCACAGCCAAGGTCAGAGGTCTATCGAACTTGTGAGGAGAATGAAGGGGATCATCAGCAATGTAGGGGTTCATGTCAATCTGAAGGCTCAAATAGGACCAATTAAAGACATCTTTTAGATCAAAGCCTATCAGGTCATAAGCAGAGGAAGCATAGGACCTCAGATTGACACTCCCACGACAAAAAGAGGAGCCAACCATCTTCCAACTGATGATATAGGGCTTAAGACCATATGGTAGAAAGCTATTTCAAAGGATAAAGTAGTTGGAACAACGCTCTCGAGCTCAGGACCATCAAGATCCTTACAAAAGGAGGATGTCATTCACCAAGGAGATTGAGAAAGAGCCTCTCCCTCATAAGTTCAAAGTTCTCACCATCTTGCTATATAATGGGGATAGTGACCCATACAACCACCTAGATGCATTCAGCGTATAGATGGATCTTTAAACGACCAATCCTTTGGTCAAGTGTTATGTCTTCCTAGCCATTTTAGGAGACATACCTTGAACATGGTTTAGGAATCTTAAAGCTCACAATGTTGATGATTGGGAAGAATGCTAGAGGAGGTTCATTAACTAGTATAAGGCACTAAGAAGGCAACTCACACCACCTTGCCACATTGTAACAGTTTTTTAGCATAAGAATGAATCATTGAAAGACTACATTACCTGATTTAGACATGAGGTCAGTAACATAGAGAATCCCTTAGATGAGAGCATCTTAACAGTGATCTTAGTGGGACTTTGCAAAGATGGGAAGCTACATGAGAGCATATGCAAGTCTTTGGTAAAGGACTTGGGTAAATTCTATGAATGAGCTACCAAAGAGATTAGGTGGGAGGAAACCTTTGGCTTTAAAAAGTCTAAGGATGAGGCTAATAGCTCCAAACAAAGTAAAAAGAGGAACAATACTAGGAACAACAAGGAGGGTTAAGATGATGACCTCAAAAATTAGGTCACAAAGAAGGCCAAGAACGAGCAATCTTAGTGTAAAGGTCGCCATGACAACTATAGCATCTTATCAGATACTCAGGAAAGGATCTTTGTGATGGAAAAGGATAGGGAGGATTTTGGAAAGCCTAACCCCATAGGGACTCCTGATTAATTCAAAAACAAGAACAAGTATTGTGCTTATCATGATGAAATCGGGCACAACACTTTGGAATACAAGGCACTCAAGGATGCAATTGAGGACCTAATCAAGAGAGGTCATTTAAAAGATTATATGGTATGACCTGCAAAATAGCGACCTCACTAAAATTGACGACTAGCATAGCAATAGCATCAATGAACTCCTATGCAGGAGGAGGCACCTTTGGTAAGTGTTGACCCGAGCTATATCATTAGCACACGTTTTGAATGTTAAAAAATAATTAGAAAAAGCAATCTTGAGCTAACTATATATTTTAGCATGTTGTACTCACTTTTTCAGGAATC
>JANHAO010011140.1:0-17174 GCA_026873985.1 Saraca asoca | reverse complement strand
AGGTACCTTCCATAAATGGTAATGGTTATTACACTTCAAATCCTTAAGCACTAGGAGGAAATCTCACTTGTTGATATTTTTCAACGGTAAACATAT
The DNA here is from genome assembly GCA_026873985.1 of Saraca asoca. Lineage (NCBI taxonomy): Eukaryota > Viridiplantae > Streptophyta > Magnoliopsida > Fabales > Fabaceae > Saraca > Saraca asoca. Next base: position 17,078 of record JANHAO010011140.1, on the reverse strand, counting down.
TAGTTTCCGTTATTTTGTACTCTGCCCTTTCTTGCTTGTCATCATATCCAGAAGTTGAAGCAAGGCTGTTTCAGATATGTAAACAATGAGATTAAGTTATTTGCATTTTAAGAACAATACAAAATGAAGTGCTAGTAAATTCTTTGCACACATTTATACTATAAAGTTATGATATGATGAAGCCATTGCATTGAAAAATACACCATCACCGCTAGTAAGAAACCCATTTAAAGAATAGGCAAATTCTTCTACTTTTGCTTCATATTTTCCTTCCATATACAAAACGCATCTATCTACAAAAGTTAACATTTGAATTAGACTCATGAGTTCATCATCCCCATAAGAGCACACAACAAATTTCATATTGACTCTGCGACAAATTCTCAAAAGCATCAAATTACTACAATGTTCAGTTGGCATTGAATTGGAAGGAATATTGGCTATTTATCTTTTCTTTTTGGTGAAAAATATATATTACCTCGTAAAGTTTGTGGTTGGGACAAATTGCCCCATTTTTTCTTAATTAAAATTAATATCTAATTTAATTGTTTCACCTTTTAGAATAGTTCATGGAGGTGAAATGTTAAATTTTAAACTTTAGAGAATAATTTGTACCTAACATAGAGGGGTGAAATGTATTTCTTATTTTATATTTGTCATCTCATCACAACAACTATAAATATGAGTAGGTGGTCTTTTTGGATGCGGGAACAAACATGAATAATTATACGAACACTTTTTTTAAAAAAATAAAATAAAAAGGATCATAATTGTTGCTTTTGCATGCGTGAGAAAAACATAGGATCCATATGTGCGTGTTCTCTCACTTCTCTCATAAATGTCAAAAAAGTGTGAATGATTCATTTTGAAAGAATTTATATATATATATATATATAATATGTTGGATTTTAGTTTCGGTAAATTGCACTCTCCTTCCTTGAGATATGACCTAATTACACCTAAAATCCCTTATTTTTCTATCATATACAATTCCCTCACCTGCACTTAGCTTTTGTTAATTTCCCTTCCCTTTAATTTTCTTCATTTTTTATTTATTTTCTTCTTAATTATCTACAATCTTCTTTTTTTTTGTTTTATTTTCCTCTTCTTAGCCAACTCCATCTCTCTCTTGCACGCATTGGAAAGTTTCTTCCTCTTTTTCTCTCGCCTTTGTTGAAACTACCATGACTCTAACTACCCAACTGCTCCAACCTTTAGCTAGTGATTTACCTAGCCACTTCAAACTTTGATGGGAAGATAGATGACATACTTTTAATTTTCAAAATAACTCCCGATTCATGTAATCATGTCTCTCAATAGAGGAGTTTGGTTCAATGTCTAGGCTAAGAGTTAATAAAACCAAGATCAAAATCTGGCTTAGTCCTAGTACTCCTAAGACTATGAGGGAAAATGTTTATTGACAGTCTTAGTTGTAAAATGTTTGCAAAATTTGGAATATATTTAGGTCCTTAAATTGATGGTGCAAAAGATAGAGATCTGATTGAGAAGGAAGTTGTGGAGAAGTTGTATAAAATGCTTCAAGGTTGAAAAGCTTGATTACTTTCTCAGACAGGAAGACTTTCATTGTGTAAATCAGTGCTTCAAAGTATACCCTTGTATCACATGGCTATAATGAATTTTTTTTTAAAAAAAAAAACACATTCATCAAATGAAAGCATGTATAAGGAATTTTTGGTAGGGATAAGAAGATACTTAAAGGAAAGTACATATAAATTGGCATGTTCAATATCAGATGTAGGTTTAAGCTTCATGAAACTAGACGTCTTCAACCAAGCTATGATAGCTAAGTAGATATAGGAGTGTTCTCTAATCCTTATACTCTTTTATGCAAGATCATTATTCATAAGTGTAGCAAAAACTGTTTGGAAAACATTATGGATGCTCACTCCAATACTTGTTGGAGAGGGCAAGATATATAAATGGATGCTTCAATTGTGACTGACAAATTATGCTGGCAAGTTGGTTCATGCAATAAGATCTCTTTAAGATAAAAATTTTAGTGGAAAACTACTAGCCCAATTCCATAATTTTTAGATAGAGTTCAAGATCTAAGATAGAGAGGGTAGAGCAATAGAATTAGAGCAAATTGGTTGCAAGTTAAGATTATAATACCTATGTTTCAATTATCAAAACCTCAACATCTTATTTTGGAGTCCCTGACTAGTTAGCTTGGACAAGATCTCCTCAAGGCACATATTCTATCAAGATGGGCTACCAAATGATAATATAAAGCTTTAACATCATTTTGCAAAATGTTTTTTTTTCCTGGTATGCTCTTTAGAAGCTTCCTTTACCATAATACATTATTGTGTTTTTATGGAAACTTTTCTATAATAGTCTTCCTATTAGATCTTTTCTTAAGGCAAGAAATTTGGAAGTTCCTATAACTTGTCCTTTTTGTGATGTTATTGAAAAATATGTCTCATTTGTTTTTGTAATGCTAATTTGCTAAACCATCTAGTTTGGTTTTGATTTATGCATAAGAACTGAACTTATTATTCCTCAAAATGTTTCTAAATGGATTAAAAGTTGTCTTAAAGTAGGACTAGATCAACCTTATGTAATTAAGGATTTAATTGCTTCGATTGCTGTCATTTTATATACTATATGGCTTTTTAGGAATTAGGTCATATTTAATGTTGCTAAGCATCATCCTCTTGAAGCTTTGTGCCTGATAAAATAATGTAGACAAGATTGCATTCATGATTGATAGTGCTAAAATACCAAGAAGGATGAATTGGTGTCAAAATTAAGTTCAAGCTTTGTAAAATTTTTCTTTTGAATTTTTTGGAGAGAGCAAATATCAATTTGCAAAGAGCAAGTAAAATGTATAGTTTGGAAATAGCAAGTAGCTTTTCAAAAAGCAAGTAAAAGAGCATAAAGGTAAATAGTATAATAGAGAAGATACAACCAGTATATAGAGGTTCAATGGTCCAAAAAGAATGCCTTTTATAACCATAGACACTTAATCTTCTAGGACTCGAGCAATCCTACCTCTTAACTTGTGGATTTTCTAGTATCAAACCAAGATAATAATTCTCTAGCTCTCAAGGATTATATAAGTGTTTCCCTCACTCAATCCTATGCTAATGAATCACAAATACATTCGAAGATGAATGAATTTTCTTTCTCAAACTTTCACTTAGAATAGATATGCAAGTGAAGAACAAGTGCTCTTGAGAATAGCACAAGAAGATAAGAGAAGAAGCTTGAAGCTCAAAGTGTTCTTGTATATTAGTGTGCTTTCTTGAAGAGGATAAGCCTTCTATTTTTATTTGTAACCTTGGAACAAAGAGCAAAGGGTGTAGAAAAAGTCTAGCTACCTAAAAGATATCATTTGGCTGTGAAAATGTTGGTCATGTGCTATCTATGCAAAAAGCAAAGGAGACATCATTTTACTTATTCTTTCTAGGCACAACTTGCTCTTTCTGATGAGTAATGGCTGTTACAGCTGTTTTTCTACATAAACCAAACTATATTCTACAGAAAACATGTCAGTGTAGTAGAAAATTCGAAAATAAATCCATTAATATAGTTGTTATACAGTTAAGTTATTTTCATAGTTTTGTAAAGAGCAGCTTGCTCTTTTTGCCCAGACTTTAATTTTTCTTGGGGAAAAAGATTTTTCAATAGTAAAATCATATTAAAACCTTTAAGTTAGCACCATAAAACATGTATACATCACTCATAGTACAATGTAATACATTTAACTTGATTTCCCACAAGATTAAATAAAGAAGACAACTTCAATAAGATAATCAACTGAGGCATTTCTAACTCATCATCAAAACTCGAATAATAGGAAATATTATATGATAAGGGGCTTTCTCTATCTCCCCCTTTTTGATGATGAAAACCCTACATAAGAAAGACAAGTTAGAATAAAAAATAAGGGACAAGAAGCATTAAAGCTCAAGAGTTTGGATATTCTTCTTGTGTAGTTTTCATTATTTTCAGCTCGGATGTCTTTTTGTACTCCAAAATTGTATTTTCATATTTTCTCCCCCTTTGACATCTTCAAAACACTTGAGAAGATAAGTTATCAATAAAGAGCACAAGTGTATTTAATGAAGTAATATTAAAGACCAAGAAAAGACATAAATACAAGTATGCCTAAAAGCTTTATAAGATATGTCAACAAGTACACCAAACTATTAGTAGCATTAAAAATAAATCATATAACATATTGAATGGCAACTAACTCTCATGTCATAAATTAACAATCATTGCTACAAGATTGATCATCATTAAAGGCAATGAGCAAGTAGTTATTTAATGGGGGCACTTTCAAAACTAAATGTCTAACGACTACATGCAATAAATGCATATGTAAAAAGTGTACAAAATCTTATATTAAAGATAAGAAGACATGAGAAAAGGCCAAGTACTATAACTAAGTCTATGAAAGAGGAGCCAAGGCATCATTGATTTATTGCATTATCACATTATACATGGAGGCTATTTGTTGTTGGGTCAATTGAAATTCCATAGCCACACTATTCTTCCAAGCAACTAAATCTTCCTTTAAGCTTAGAACTTCCACACAAGTCTCGAAGTATGGATGCAAGATTAATGGGAGAGTCTTGGGAAGATTGGAGAGCTCTTAAAAAATGGGATGTGCACTTGATATATGGAAGAAAGCATGGATAGCTTGCTCTCTTCATGAAAGGACTTAAGCTTACTTTTCTTCAACTTGTTCTTTATAATTTTACTTAGGAACTTCTTCTTCCTTGATCACATCTTGCTTGGCATCCTTTTTGGCACTCCCATCACCAAGTTAATCATTAGTTAGAGTATACAAGTCATGAGGAGTTACAACTTCAAGGTTGACACTTTTGGTGGATTCAGATTCCGAGCCTAGAATCATGATTTTGAAAAGCCACATCTTCATCTTTATTTATAGCTTTTGATAGAGTAAAAGCCATGAATTAATTTATCATAGCATCAAGTTCTAGATCATGAGAAGGAATGGTGCAACTTTCTCAAAAACACCAACTTGCTTATTCCAAACATCGATTGCAAGGCATCAGGATGAAGTGTTTGTAAGATCTAGTGCTAATTGTGTGAGGTATGGGATAGGTTTAGGGGTTGAATCATGTTGTACTTGCTCTGGATGAGGCTTATCAATGAGATCAATGACTTCATTTTCATCTTGAATTGTTTGCTTGCTCTTTAGAGGTGAAACAACTCTACTTTGAAGTCTTGTGGATCTCTTTAAGCTAGAAACATCTCCAATACTTATATTCATCCTTCTGAGAGATTTTTTTTTTCAAATTCTTTCAACTTTCTTTCTTTTGGCCTTTGGTAAGGTCTTTAAAATGAATAGATCTTTTTGGGATAGGCACTTTAAAGAATGACATACCCTTAATTTTAAGAGTAAGAGGAGTAGGATAAGTATCTTGAGTGAAAATACAATCACTATAAGTCTTTACCGAATGACTAGACCTTGATTATGATTGCTTGGTCTTTTCGAGTGAAACAACATGCTAAGATTCAAAATTAGCTAATAACTTCCTTTGAACACCATGTGTTTTTGCTAAGTAATTTCTGGGATCAATCACTTTCCTTTTTTGGGAAATAGGCTTTGGAGCATTTTCTTTTGAGAACTTGATTCCTTCTAAGTATGTAGCATTCAAATTGTTTATGGGGTTGCCAACATTCCTTCTTCTTTACTCAAATCATCACCAAAGTATTTGTAGATTTCAACAATGAAAAGTCCATAGGGTAGAGGTGCATGGTTTTTGTTTCTTACACATATAAGATGATGGATGGCAATGTGATGAAGATTTAATTAATAATCACTTTCAATAGCCCACAATGGAAACATCCAACCCACTTACATTGCTAATAGAGCCATCTTTTGGATAAAGAAAATGGCAATCAATGTAGTAAAGTACCTTTTGATCTCAATTGAGCATCCAATGTTTGACATGAGAAAATATAATTTGGCTATTGGAAATAACTTTGGTACACTCATCTATAACATAAGCATCAACATTTAAATTGCTTTCCTTCAGTGTCACACAATGGCCTTCATTCAGAATCTATGGAATTTTGTTGAGTAACTTCATTAGTGGAGTAATTTCTTTTCTATTTACAAAAATCACAATGCCTGAATCACTTGTTTTTGGGTTGATATTTGCATAGAACAACTGAGTGTACTAATTGTGATTTCATCATTAAATTTGAATAATTTTTCCTAGCCCTAATTTTTTAGCTAAGCAACGCAATTTAGTTACCCTCTTGATAGAGAACCCAAATCAACAATATAGTCAATAACATTTTTTCTTTCTAAAAACTGGTGAGTGTATTGGGTTTTGGATTTTAAAGAATGGATTAGAAAGTAAGGAGTTTAGTTTGGAAAGCCATAGGTGAGTGTTTGAGTGTGGTATGAGTGCATGGGTTACGGTTTGATATGATGGCAAATGGCATAGAATGGAATTTGCAAAGGGTTTTTCTAATGAAATGTATATAGGAGATGTCAAATCCCACAATCAGTGTTAAAAACTTAAAACTTGGGATCTTGCCCTTATTCCTTTAAGGGAATGCTATACTCCTTTTTAATATTGAATTGATCTCCTTTGTAAAATTAAATTGAAATCTTTTTGTGATCACAACAAGAATATTATTTTATAATTCAATTGTAATATTTGGATATTATCCAAAATTTAGATTGTTGCAGCAAGAAATAATAATATTGCAAAATGTAGAAAAATAAAAAATTATGTAAGGCAGTAAAGAAAGAAAAAGTGAGCCACAATTTTTAAAGTGGTTCAACTTCACCTAAAATCATAAATGAAGTTTACTTCACTTGGATAATCCTTAACTGGACCGCCATTTCAATTAAAAGAAAAACAATTCGGATTATCAGGCTCCTAAATTGCTAGTACAATATGCACAAGAATTATAGGGATCTTGACAATCTAGAAGAATTTCTATAGGCTCTTTTAAACCTAAACATAAACACAAGAAATTAAAAGGTTCTTGCTAACTTAAACAGATTTCTAAATTCTTACAAATATTAAAAGAAAAATCCAGGTAAAGGTAAATGATACAATACTAGTTATTTGAGAGAAAATTCTCAAACTATCTAAGATGAATATCAATAGATGATTGATTCAAAGATTGCTCAAATTGATTTTAAAAACTTGTGACATAGAGAAATCTATTTCAGCATTTTTCTCAAAGAGTTTTGCACTTGAAGGATAGAGAAAATAGTGTGTTAGTTATGAAAATCAAAGGCAGTTAGGTTTTTATATTAGTTGTAATGAACTGTAACAGAATAATTGATTTTCAATTGTTAAATCGATTATTGAATCAATTCAGACAAAAATCCTAACCTTCATTTTTAAAAATTTTGAAAACTGTTGTTCATGAATCGATGTGTGAATTGATTTGTATAGATTTTCAAACATGAATCAATGTGGGAATTGATTCGTATTGTATAAAATAATTTTATATAAAATTTGTATTTTTTTCAAATGGTGTTTCTGTCTCAATTTGAAAATATTGTTTGAATCAAAATTATTTTGAAATTCATTTACAAGACATCTTAAAAGATAAAATAACTTCTAATTTTAATGTTGATCTTCTTGAATCATAAACATATACTTTGAAACCTGAAAAAAATTGAAATGAACAATAAAACATAATATCAAATATAAATGTGAATAACTTTATTAAAATTATTGTTCAACATCAAAACTAGGAAATAATAGTAGGATAACCTAGGCTACCACTCTCTCTTTTTGATGGTAACAAACAATTTTATATTAGTTTCAAAGTAAAATAAAAAAAATAGTTAAACGATAGTGCTAAAACACCAAGAAGGGTGGTGAATTGGTGTCAAAATTAATTTCAAGCACTTTAAAATTTTCTTTTGATTTTTCTAGGAAAAGCAATTATTACTTCATAAAAAGCAAGTAAACTATGTAGTTCAAAAATAAGAAAGAGCTTTGCAAACAACAAGTAAAACAACATAAAGCTAAAGTGTAGAGTGGGAAGATACAATTGGTGTATAAAGGTTTAATGGCCCAAAAGGAATGCGTTTTGAGTCTACTCCTTTCTCTCATGGTCAAATGAACACTTAAGGGTTATCCACTAGGACTTTGTTTATGGCTCTTTTACAGTTATAGACACTTGTTCTTTTAGGACTCAAGTAATCCAACCCCGCTCAACTTGTGGATTTTGTGGTGTCACACCACTGCAATAATTCTCTAGTTCTTAAGGATTATACAAGTTGTTCCCTTACTCAATCACAAGCTAGTGGATCACAAGTACATTCAAAGATTAAAGAAAATTTTTTTTCTCAAACTCTCACTAAGAGTAGATTTGTATTGAAGAACAATTTCACTTAAGAATAGTACACGAGTATTAGAGAAGAAGGTTGAAGCTCAAGGTGTTCCTATATATTGGTGTCCTTTCTTGAAGAGGAAAAGACTTTTATTTATAATTAAAAGCTTGGAACAAAGAGTAAAGGGTGTAATAGAAGTCTAGTTGTTTAGCAGCTATCATTTGATAGTCGAAAGGCTAGCAATGCACTGTCCATTCACAAAAGACAAAGGAAACAACATTCTACTAGTTCTTTCCGGGCATATCTTGTTCTTTTAATGAGTAATGGCCAATACAACTATTTTCCACTTAAACTAGACTATATTTTGTGGAAAATATGTAATTGCAATAGCAAATTAAAAAATATGGTTGTTATTATCGTCATTACAAAAGCAAGTCATTTTTATAGTTTTACAAAGAGCAACTTGCTATTTTTGCCTAATTTTTAAATTTTCTTAGAGGAAGTTTTTCAAACAACAAAAGCATGTTAAAACCTTTAACTTACCACAGTAAATCATATATACATCAGTAAAAGCATAATGGTAACACATTTAACATGATTTCTCACAAGATTAAATTGACAAGTTAATTTCAACAAGAAAATCAATCAAGGCATTTCTAACTCATCATCAGAACTCATGAATGATTAGAAATGCTATGCCATAAAGGGATCTTAAAGGGTAGAACTCCAAATGCTATGTTAGTTATAAGGGAACTTATGTTGCAGGCAAATTATGCTTAAAAATATGATATTTCAAGCTGTCAAATATAGATATCAAGGAGGAAAATTTTTTAGTGCAAATGCATTCTTATTAGGAATAGTGATTGTATGTTTGGTGATATCTACTATAATTCTTTTGTTGACAATGCTGCATTAACTCTGATAACTAGATTGAGAAGTTTTTTCTGGTCTTGGGTTTTTAGTTCCAACACCAGAATTCATATGGCAACTAAAGACAAAATTTTGTGGAGTTGTTTTCGTTAGCAAGATCAACTATTGTATAAATAAAAGAGTGTATGTTTTGATATTAGCTCTTTGTTAATTCAGTATGCAAGGATTCAATCCTTGCATCCTTTAGTTAGTCTTTCTTCTAGTTTTAGGAATTTTAAGTTTTGGAAGGGTCTAGGAAAGCTACATCAAGACAAGTGGCCTACCTTTCCTTTAAGAAGTATCTATTTTTTAGTCAAATATAAAAATGAAAAAAAAAACCTATGGTGAGAAGGCACGAGTTTTGGTAAGGAAAAAGAAAGACGAAAAGGAAGCTCAATATTAATGTACAACAAGCTTGATGGTTAAGGGTGGTGGAGCATTGACTACTGGGAGGCAAAGATGAAAGAGAAGAAGGAGCTAGGTGAGAGTGAAAGAGAAAGATGAAGGGGGAAGACGAGGATTCTAGAGAAGAAGATGCCAAGAGAAAGAGGTTAGCAAACTTTAATCATGATAAAGAATAATAATAAAAGCCATTATCAAAACCCTAATCCTTCAATTCAATCATCAAGAAGAGTATACTAGATGCAAAAGTGTACTTGAATACATAGGAGCTAATGTGATTGTGGTTTTCATGATTCTTGATCTTCCAAATTGATATGTATGAATTTTATAGAAAATGTACTCTTAATTTTCTAAATTTGTTGATGATAAAATTTGATTCTGAGGACCTTAATTTCAATTAACCAGATTGTTCTCTAACCTCAAGCTGCACTCTGGATGTAAATGTAGTAAATAGAAGCAGACAACAAGAAAAAGATGAAGATTAGTAAGAATGCAAGATTTTTTAACATGGTTCGACCAAATCCATGCACTACCAGACCCTACATCCATGGTCAATTTTATTGCTAAGATTGTATTTCTTACAGGGAGAGGGAGTTACTATCCCTTCTATTGGAAAAGGAGTTGAGAGCTCCTTTACAGTAGTTCTTTCTTCTATTATATAAGTGCAGAGTCATTACAATGTTGATAATAAGGTACAAAATTAGTGAAAGGATTTGTGGGTGTTTGGATGGCATGTTGTTGGCTTATCTGGAGGCTAGTCTACAAGCTAGTTTTACTAGGCTTTCTGCAGGTCAAAAATCACTTTGAACATAAGCCCCTAACTCCTAGTGTGCTTCGCAGATTGGGAACTAATAAAACTATCTCACTGTTCATGCGATTTGCTTCAAAGTGACTTGCTCAGTTCATCCAAGCTTCCATAGGTGAATGTTTCATGTAGATTAACATGAAAGAGTTTCTTTATAAGGTTGCATGAGAGCTATGAGCAATGATTCACATGCGAGTTGCGATTAATTCATCACATGAAAGCTGTGACTATAGGAGCTACATTGGTGATCCCATGCCAAACTTTGAATGATGCTAGCGATCTCGTGTCTGATTGAGGGTGATCTTGTGCCTATTTTATATTAGGTAAAACTCCTTTTTCAGTATTAGGAGCCTTTGCACAAGATTACCAAGTGTGCCCAGGCTTAGATTTCCCTAGAAATTTGTTCAAAAAATATATGGAATTGGATGCCCAATTGGTCATATTAATATTCTTCAGATGGCACAAGATTTTAAGCGCTTGATTAGGCTATATAAATGTGCTTTAGTTTGTACAAGAGTTTGGTGCATGACTAGCACTTCTTAGATGTAGGATTTTGCTTTGTCCCTTGAACTTTATTGGGTGTACCTTGATCATCGGGTGAGGTCCTCAGACCTAGCCGAGTGGACCTCGGTTGTTAGGTGAGGTCGAGATTTGGTTATCCCTTATCTTGATCGGGCAGACCTTGATCATCAGGATTTTAGTATTACCCCTCAAACCCGACTGGGCGTACCTCAATCATTGGGTGAGGTTCTCAGACTTGACCTTGATCGTCAGGTGAGGTCAGGAGTTGGTTATCCCTTATCTTGATCAGGTAGACCTCGATTGTCAAGATTTTGGAGTTATTCCTTGAACCCAGCCAAGCATACCTCGATCATTAGGTTAGGTCCTTAGACCTAACTGGGCAGACCTCAATCATCAGGTGAGGTCGTGAGTTGGCTACCCTTTATCTCGATTGGGTGGACCTCAATCATCAAGGTTTTGGTGTTGTTCCTTGAACTCGACTGAGCATACCTCAATCACCAAGTGAGGATGCCTTTGTGGTATTTTTTGGATGTAGAGTTGTCAGATCTTTTGAGTATGCCTACTTTCCATGTAAGGGTTTTGTGCAAGAGCACTTTATTTCTTTTTTTACGTATTGTTTTTGTTTTGAGGATTTTTCCAAGATCCTACAAATAGACATGAGAATCAGTAATGGGAGCTGAAGTATAAAAACATTAGTTTCGGATGTCCCCGTGGGACTTTTAGCTTCATCCGCCTTTGCGAGCTCTAAGTTTTGCATGAATCTATTGGTCCAACTAAAGGAATATATTATTGTTGGTTTGAGTGAGCTTAGTTGATGGAGCGGGATCATCTGCACATGTTAAGTTTCAAAAAGCCCTCTAGTTATAGCTCGGGCAGTTTGTCTCCTTTTTAGCGGCCACTTTTGTCCAGTGCTATGTGAATTCGAGATGGGACTTAAGATCACGTGGTTGCTGTGTACTGAGTTTCCAAGACTAGCTCCTTATGGCCAGTGCGTGCAAGGTCATTAGTAATCTGGTTCCATGCGGCTGTTGCTTCGCATGGCCTATAATTATGAGCTCGAGATCTGACGTAATGCTACATGGTCAAGCTTGACTACGGATTAGCTTCTCGTTATGGCCAGACTGTGAGCTTGACAAATGAAAGCATGATGATGTGTTAAATGCTTTCCAACTCATAATGTCATCTCAGGTGTACTGCAGCTTGCAAAGTTTCCTTGAACGCATTTCAGCCCAATATTGACTTCAACACATAGTTATATCAGTTCGTAACATTGACTTAGGCTCGTATTCTCACTTCCTCCTTTTTGTTTACGTATCACATGACCATGCAACACGCTGTCTCTTAGGACTTGAGCCAAAATGTTTATTTTTAGACAACCGTCGTATAGATCGTGCTATGGCTCCATCATCCGGAACCATAAGTCTGACCATGAATGTCCGTCGCTGGGAAGAAGCTACTCAGACCAGACAACTCACTCAGCCCAGAGATTAAACTCTTTTTCTGATAAAATATAGATGTGTGATTCTATTAAGCTTACCGCAGTTAATAGGTTAACTATGTCACTTCTAGAGGCATTAGGAGTGAAGACGGCTTTGTAAAACATCTTTGCATGCTTTTTTGCCAGGGTACCACCCAATGCAGCAATCCCATTTCTTCCATTATCATCATCTACAAGGATAGGAATTACTTCCACTCATCCAGAATAGTCAATTGCGTCTAGAATTGTAAACATTTGATCATGGTCACTTTGGGTAGCGCGAAGGAAATACGGGTACTGTAAAGCAGAGAGAGTAGGATCTATTGCTCAAAATGACAATAGAGGTACATGGAGTTCATTGACAATATGGGAGATGACATGAGCTATTCTAGAGGACTATGATCTGACGACAGCTGTTATTTCATCCTCCATTAGCCGCGAAGCTACACGATGAAGCTTCCGTTGTTCCAAGAAAGCCACTGCAATTGATAGAAGACAAATCAACTTCCAGTTTGGTGCATGGGAGAATGCTTATATCAGGATTAACGTCTTCAATGGCAGTTAAAATTGCAGGCTTAGCTGATCTTCCAATGGTCGAATGAATAGTAGACAAGGCTCTAATTTTCACCACACTCGGTGCTGAGGAAACGACAACAGTTACAGTAGTATTGCTTGTCATATCCATTGCTTCCGTGGGAGTCCACAGGTAAAGGACCGAAAGTAACAATAATGTCCTAGCCGTAACTGCCTGACCTTGCCTTCTAATCAAGAGAGACTCCACCTTGAGAAAAGCTTGAAAAGCCTGCAATTTTCCATTATAATCCTTTGGTTTAAACTAGCATCGATTAGTCCAAGGGGGCTGAGCACCTTGGTGGTGGACCGCCCCTTTATGACGGTGCGAGCTTATGGATGCACCAAGATCCTCTGCATGACCAGCAAGCTTGAGGTCGGGCTAAAGCTACATGGTCTACAAGCTCACCTTCAAACATGCTATCACATTGCTAGTGTCATTTCGTTGTATAAAGAAGCCTATAGTGGCAAGCTCAACTTTGGATCATATTTGCACAGCCAACGCATGGGCTCGAGACCAGGTTCAGACAGTGCATGGATGCAGTGAGTCGAAGTTCGGTCCAGCTCTTATTCATGGCTAGCGTATGAGCTCAATGAGTATAACTGCCTTGCCGTGTACTAGCCTGCCTAGTCCCAGGCTTAAAGACATTTGCGGCTGTAAGCCTGATCTCAAACCGGTGCAGCTGCCTGGCGGGTGTGCAAGCCTTGAACTAGCTATGTGCAGCCCAGACCTTGGACCAGCTCCTCTTCAAGGCCAGCGTGCAAACTCGAGGCTAGAACTAGATGCTGCTCGGGCACCGTGGGCTTGACTTCAAGATCTGCTCCTTTGCACGACAGGTTTTTGTAGGCTCAAGACAGATGGGGTGTTGTGTGGTCGTTATGTGCTTGACTTTATGGTCAGCTCTGTGTGGCTAACATGCATGACTTACGTCTGTGAGCTCAGGTTCGGCCAGTATTCCCACATGGCCAATGTGCCATCTTGTCGTACAGAGTTGCCAACGGTGTGGGCCCAACTTCGAGTGTTTTCCTCTGCATGGTGAGCACGTGAACCCGAGATCGAACGAGATGTTGCATAGTTGCAGGGAACTTGGCTCCCGTTCATCTCCTTTGCATTGCATGCACATGTGGGCTGAAAGTGATTTTTCATGGTGATTGCGAGCTTGAGCTCTGTTTCATCCTTCCTGCATGATCTCCTGGACGATGCATGAATGTCATGGGGTAAACTTCAATCTAGTTCCTCTACACTTCCAGCGGGCCATATTAGTGCATGAAGACACTTGTAGACACAAGCTTCACTTTGGTCCAGTGTCGCTGTGTAGCCATTGTGCATGAGTTCATGAGTAACTCAGATTCTGCATGGTTGCATGTGGGAACTCATAAACAATCTGGACCTCGCATGGTTGCCGTGCACGAGCTGACTGCATGAGAAGTTTGTGGCCATGAACTTCACTTCGGGCCAGAGGTCACTACTGCATTTAACCCCTGCTGATTACGATTTAACCATGGGAATAATAGCTGGTGCACGACGAGCTGCTATTTGGCTGTAAACTGAGCCAAAAGGAAATGGGTTGATTGGTTTCACGTAGAGGTGTTCTTCCTTTAGCCATCACAGCCGAACAAGAAATCAACCAGAATGCAGGTGAGGGTCCTTCTTCTAACATCAAAATGTTGACGGTGAAATTTGATCCTGAAGACCCTAATCTCAATCAATTGGATTGTTCTCTAACCTTAAGCTGCACTCTATTCGTAAATGTAGTAAATAGAAGTAAATAACAAGAAGAAGATGAAGAATAGCAAGAACACGAGATTTTTTAACATGGTTCAGCTAAATTCAGGTAGTATCGGATCCTACATCTAAGGTCAATTTCATTACTAAAAATGTATTTCTTATGGAGAGAGGGAGTCATCATTCCTTCTATTGTAGGAGGAGCTAAGAGCTCCTTTATAGTAGTTCTTTTAGATGCAAAGTCATTACAATGGTGATAATAAAGTACAAAAGCAGTGAAAGGATTTGTGGACCTTCAGGCGGCATGTTGTCAGCTTGTCCGGGGGCTAGTATGTTGACTAGTTCTGCTAGGCTTTCTACAGGTCAAAAATCACTATCAACAAAATTGATCTTCTAAATTTATCTAGATGATTTTTAATCGTTATTTTTCTAACAAGTTAAAAATCTTAGATCCTAGTTAATTTACAAGAAAAATTGAAATTTTGTTTGTATAAATACGTTCTAAGTGTTAAAAATATTTTCAAAATGTTAAAGTTCCAAATTAAAAAAAATAACATTTTGGAGTTATGAATATCTAAAATATTTATGTTAATTTATCACTTGAATCGGATGTTGAATGAGACAAGCTGCTACAACATAATACCTTTTTCTCATTTTCATATGACTGCCCCACACACCATAGAATCCTAGAGCTCAAAAATCGCCTTGCTAGCTTGTTATCTAAGGTAACACCAAATGTTGCAACATTGGCTTTTTGCTGCTCCACAGCTAGACGAATGATAGGTTCTCATCATCATCTTCCTCTTTACTTTGGAGTCAAAATAAAGGGTGCCATTACTCTTATTCTATGTTTCTATCAATTAAAAGTTTGTTGGTGGCTCGACAAACAAGGTCAATTTTAGTTGATAAATCTTTTCATACAAAACTATCATCTTAGTTTCTTTTAAGGTTTGGTCGTTATTGTTGAAGTTGATTTTAACACCAATATCATAGACTTGTCCCTATTTCTTTATGTTTTTTGTTGTCTCCATAGTGGTTGTTATTGGTCTCTTGTTACAATTGAATATACTAAGCCTTTAGAGAAAGTTGTTTCTTCATTTGAATCAAGTGCTTGTGATCTAAATGTTATAGTCTATTTGGAATTTTTCTCATTATGTCCAAGAAAGTGCATTGTGCTCTAGAAGATGCGGATGGCTAAGCAAAACATCAAATTTGGAAGAAACTCTCTCTCTCTCTCACTAAATATTGTGAACAATTATAATTTAGGGGATGATAATCAACTTTGTTCCATGAACGATTTTGACAATGCTGAGAGATTGAAAAGAGAAAAACAATTAAAGTAGTCATATTAAGTAGAATTTAGGAAAGGGACAAAATTGGGGATAGGAGAAATTTGGTCTACTTTTACTTATCAATTGGAACAGCTTGAAAATTGTTGTTTTGATGCTTTTAGTCAACTCGAATCCAAGGACTTTGATAAGATTGCTTTAGAAGATTTATTCACATTTATTCTAACTATAGTTATTAAAGACAAGTATCATCACCGGGTAGTTATTGAGCCAAGGTGGGTAGATGTATTGTAGTAGTAAAATGAGTGTGTCAATTAGAGGAAATGAATCGAAAATTGGCTTCTAACATTGTCATTTTACAAACCACCATTGACAAGCTGAATGAATAAACCAAATAGCTGGAACATCAAAATTTAGAGTTTGAAAATCATGTTATTGAGTTACATAAAAACAAGTGTATTTTAATGTTGGCTAGTGTCATTTCTTCGAAAAATGTGAGAAAATTGATTCATGCTTAATAGTTTGAAGTTTTTGTCCTTTTTGATGTTGTACAACCCATCTTAGTTCTCTCTAAAAGGGAGAAAGTTTTAAAAGTATGCCCAAATTATGGTTAGTCAAGTCATGTGAAGACATACTATACGAAACATCAAACTAGCAGAGTTGGTTCTTTCAATCCCCTTTGTCCATTTTATTTCTAGAATCCTTTAGGACCTTTTTATCATGGTAGGACAAGACACTATTTTCATGATTGTCCTATGGTCACTCCTACCATGGTGCAACTAGTCATTACATAGTTCCAATCATTTGTCAAGGAGAAGAGTTTAGAATTTTAGCTCCCAATGGTCTTAAATTTAGGATAAGGAGATATTACCTTTGTAAGGAGTTATGCCCCAACATCCCATATCAGCTAAGTCAGGATCTGGGAAAGGCCATTTAAGGGGGGGTTCGCCCCTTCTACCCAAGGGCTCTTTTAAAGGATAAAATCGTGAGGTGAGGAAGCCTCGTTGGACGAGGGACTGGCACCAAAGCGGACAATACCTCGGGGTTGGAAACCTTTCATGGTA